>PVLC010000813.1:121482-175335 GCA_004027655.1 Graphiurus murinus
GGATCCTCCTGTCTCAGCCTCCCAAATGCTGGGATCACAAGCGTGCGCCACCACGCCCGGCTTGGCTCTTGCTTTTCTGATGGAGAACTAGGTGAAAGCAGGAGGGCTGGCCACATCATGCCCTGTGGAAACAAAGCAAGCTATTCCGTGGGGCAGGTCTGACCAACACAATGACTGTTTTTTGCCCTTATTTGTGTGTCTGTGGCTCAAGCAGCTGGACCCTCATGAGGCCCGGGAGCAGCAGGAGCTGAGGGCTTGCCTGCGCTGGCGACGCCTCCAGGATGAGCTGCGGAACTCCCCCGAGGAGATGCAGGTGTTAAGGTAAAGCACCATTCTGCTCCTATTACCTCTTCTTCCTCTTTCCCTCCCTCTCCTTTCCTTCAAGACACATCCTGGCCATCTGATTAAATCTGCCATGTTTCCTTTTCAAATCAAATCAGGCTGGTGTTACTCATCCTCCCAGGGATGCAATTGTTATGTTTGTTAAGTCTTTCAGGGTGTGGGTTTCCAGTCTCTCTGACATTTCCTTGATGTTTCTGCTCAGGAAAAAACTAGCATGAGGCCATTTCCGGAACCAAATTCTTCGTTTGAAGTTCCAATAGTCACTTTATGTGGTAGCTGTGGACTGAGAAGGTTAGGGTTTGGTGGCCTGCCAGACAGTAACCCTTTAAAGCCAAAGGAAAAAAAATGGTTAGGAAAATACTGATGCCTGGGTGTTTAGTGGTAACAGATGTGCCTGTCAGTAGGGCTTTCTGTTTCTGATGTGCCACAGGATGAAGCCCGTGCATCTCCCTTCTGTGTTGTAGGCGAGGGCTCCACTCCCAGCTCTCAAGTTTCATTTTTAGAGTGTGACTTGTGGCATTTGTAGAATTACTTCTTACCAATTTTTTTCCTTTTTTTTTTTTTTATCCTTCTCTGCTTTGCTCCTTTTCTTCTCTATTTTAAATCATTGTTTACCTGAAGCCTGTGCCTAGGACCCAGGAGCACTAAGGTTGCTATGGCAACAGAAGCTTCTTCTATCTTGCTCTTGACTAGAGCCAAGTGTTTGGAATCTAGTCAGACAAGTGGGAAGGGCCACCATCAGAATTGCCCTTTCTCCCTTTTCCAGTTTGTTGTGCCTGTTTTTAAGAAAATACCTCTACTCCTCCTGAATGGAATAAAAGCACACCTGGAGGCAGGATCCTAAAGCAGCCACACTGAGCAGGCTGGACCCTAGGGAGTCAGGCTGACTGGTACTTCCTTGCAGTGTTGTGCCCTTCCTACCATGTTCTTGCACACTCACCCCGGCCTCTCAGGCTGACTTATTCATTGTTTAGGAGAGGCAGCTGGGGTAGTGGTAAGCCCAGCAGGCAGGAGACCTGTGATCCTACCCCAGCGTCACCACCCACATCTGTTCACTGAGCCAGGCAGGTTGGCTACTCCCTTAGCCTCAGCCTTGCTCACATAGTCCCTGCTCTGGTGGAGCTCCAGCAGAGCAGATATACATACCAGTCATAGGCAGTGAGCAGTGCTGTGAGAAGATCACTCCATGATGTCTAAACTAATTGGAACTTCAAGAATGAGTCAAGCCCAGTGGTGCACACCTGCAATCCCAGCTACTCAGGTGGCTAAGACAGGTGAATCACAAGTTCGAAACCAGCCTCAGCAGCTTAGCAAGACTCTATTTCCAAATGAGAAATAAAAGAATGAGCTTGGTCTGGTGGCTCATATCTGCAATTCTAGCTACTTGGGAGGTTGGTCCAGGAGGAAGGTAAGTTTGAAGCTAGCTTTGGCAAGGTAGTGATAACCTGTATGAAAATAAAAGATACAGTAGTCTAAGGATATAGCTCAGTGGTAGAGCGCCAGTAGGTTCAATCCCCAATTCCCTCTCCCCATCCCCAAAGCAAAGCAGGGTGACTAGGTTTGTGCTCAGCCTATGTGAGTGAGAAATACAAAGGCTGAGGCGGGAGAGAGCTTTAGTGTGCCTAGGGGACAAGAAGGAGGGCAGGACTATGAGAGGCAGGCATAGGTCAGGGAAGGAGAACCTTCCTTCAGTTCTAGGGAGGCTAGCATGGAGTCTTCATAGCAGAGAGAACAAGGAAAGAGGGCCAGGGACATAGATAGTCCCCAAGGCCACACCTCCAGTGACCTATGTTTTGCAGCCATGCCCCATCTGCCTAGTAAATCCATTCAAATTATTAATTCTTTGGTAGGTTTATCCACTGAGATTAGAGCCCTGATTCAATTATTTCACATCTGAATATTTTTACATTGCCAAAACATGAGCTTTTCTAGCGGCCATTCTGTATTCAAACCCTAACAGGGCCTGGGGCACCATTAGTAATGTTAGTTTATAGAATGTGTTTATATCTGGGAAGCAAGCTGGATTGCCCCTGGGGAGTCAGTGTTCGTGAGGAGAGCCTCATTTCAGGCATCCATAGAGCTGTGGCCAGCCCAGCTTCAGATGGTCAAGTTCTTTTCTTTTGTGTGTGGAGTTGGGAAAAAGAATATAGTGCTTTTAGACCTTTGTGCTAGAAGGCTGATTATGAAGTTTGTTTTACTTTGTCTTAATATTCAGAAATTGTGTTTGCCTAAATTTAGGCTAACCATGAAACAATTGCATTTGAAAGACTTACTGCCCATCAGTATGGAAAACATTCTTATCAGACGTGCTTATATGAGGAGGAAATGTTTCTGAACCCTTCCTAAATTATACAGTCTAGGTTCAGTTTACTCCCATCCCCTGACTTCTCCTTACATGGGCACAAAGAACCTAGAAATAATTGAAGGTAAAAGGAAGAGCCAAGCTGGGCGTGGTGGCGCACGCTTGTAATCCCAGTAGTTGGGAGGCTGAGACTTGAGGATATGAGTTCTCGGCCAGCCTCAGCTGCTTAGTGAGTCCCTCCACAACTTAGTGAGACCCTGTTTCAAAATAAAGAATAAAAAATAGGGCTGGGGGTGTAGCTTGGAGGTAGAATGCCCCTGAGTTCAATCCCCAGTACTGCAAAAAAAAAAAAAAAGAGCCAAGTTTGGTGACCCATGCCTGAATCCCAGCAACTTGGGAGGCTGGGGCACGAGGGTCACAAGTTCAAGTCCAGCCTGGGTAATTTAGCAAGACAGTGTCTCAAAATAAAAAATAGAAAGAACTGGGGATCAGGGCCCAGTGGTTCACATCTATAATCCCAGTACTTGGGAGGCTGAGACAAAAGGATTGCAGGTTTGAGGCCAGCCTCAGCAACTTTTCAGAACCCTCAGCAACTTAATGAGACCCTGTTTAAAAATAAAAAAAGTCTGGGGGTATAGATCTGAGGTAGAATGCCCTAGTACCAAGAGAAAAAAAGTGCCTCTGAGTTCAATCCCCAGTACCACCACAAAGAAGGGGGGTGGGTGGGGAATGCAAGGAAGAACTAGAGTCCTAGAAATTTGTTCTCATATTATGTTTTAATATGCAAATGAGACTCTAGAAAGAAATTCTTTAAAACAATACAGAGATCAGAGATGCCCTTCCTTCCTTCCTTCCTTCCCTCTCCTTCCCTTTCTTCGTTCATGAAGATACACTGTGGTCTTGAAATGAAGAACCAAAAACAACAGGGAAGTCTTCACGTGCATCCTGACAGGTTGTTCTACATTGGCAGATGCTGTGGAAACTTCTGGTCATCGTAGAAGCTTTCAACATGGCTGACCACATCCTCCTTCCCAAAACACTTTCCTCTCTGCTTCTATGTGTTACAACCTCCTTGATTTCCTACTATCTTATTGACTTCTCTCCCACCTCTTTTGCTAGCAATTGAACATCATTACTTAAATGGCTTGAGGCTCAGAAAGACTGAATATGGTGTCCAACATCATCCAACCAGTGAGAGCAGAACAGACATTTAAACCCAGGGATTGAAAATATCCTCTTTTCTCTATGCTTTCAAGGAACTCATTGGAGCATTTAGTTGCATTAAAGAAAAAATACATCAATGTTTTGAATCTGGAAGGACATACTAGTCAGAGGGACCTGCACAGGTTGGATCAAACATCTTTGTCTTTTAACATATGAAAACATGTGTCTTATTTCAAGAGGTTTGGAGGAAAAAAGAAAACTGCATTCTCTAGGAGTATTAGCAAAGTGAGAAGAGAAAAAGTAAATTTTGTTTAGCTATGACTTACTAATTTCATTTCTTCTTTTTTTCTTTTTGGTACTGCAGATGAAACCCAGTCCCCCCTACACCCTTAGTCCCCCCGCCCTTTTTTGAAACAGGGTCTCATAAATTGATGAGAGTCTCATTACTTTCTGAGGCTGTCCTCAAACCTGTAATCCTCCTGTCTCAGCCTCCCAAGTACTTGTACCACCACACCTGGCTTAATTTCAGTAATTAATAAGAACCGCTTTCCATACATCCAGTGTTGAGTCATGGGCCTCATCAGAAGTACCTTAGACTGGCTTATGAGTTTCATTTGGTTACGCTCTTCCTCCGTCCTCCCCATCCTCCTGGCTTGGGGAGCCTATGAGGTGGTGGTGGCGTGCTCCTGAGGCATGGCGATTTGCTCAGGTTGCAAGGTGTCAGGGGTCACAGTGCATTCTCCATGTCTTTTCTCATTTGTTAATTACTAAAGATGCCTTTCCCATATGTGAGACTGTAGTGGCTCTCTCCAGATTCTCCTTTGCTCTCTACCATACCTGGGCAGTGTCATCTACCAGGAGTCTGATTTTACTGTCATTCCATTACTTTCCACCCAGCCTCACTGCTCAGCTCTCGGGTGGCAGCCACCCTGCTCACGGGCCTCTCTCTTGACCAGCCCAGCAGTGTGGCACCAGAGGCGTATGTAAGACTCCATTCCCCTGCCTCTAGGGTGCCGCTAGGTTCTGACAGCTTCTCTAAGTGCTCTCAGCGTTTCCTGACAGAGCCCTTGGGATGGAAGAGCTACAATGGCAGGGTCAGGAGAAATCTGTTGTTTTTATTGTTTGTGATTTATTATCGCTATCTCTCTCTCTCTCTCTCTCTCTCTTTTGATTCATTGTTAAAGTCAAGCTCATGCTGAGAAAAATGTTAAAATATATCACTTTAAGGAGGTGCTGACAGAGTCTGCTGTAGCCCTTTTTCTTAGCTGCTTTCTCCATGGTTGATATAGTACTAGATAAATGCCGATATCTCTTCCTACCTTTCCCATGAATGCCTCCCCCAAGTGGCCAAAGAAAATCCCATAATAATAGGAAAGAAAACCCCAAGTATGTAACTCTAGCCATAGCAAAAGTAAAGTGTGCATGCCATGAGTGTTCTATGAATTTGGGTAGTGCATAAGCTTTGTGTATTCCTTTATTTATTTACTTATTTAGGTACTGAAGATTGAACCCAGGAGCACTCTTTGAGCTACAATCCCAGCCCTTTTTTTTATTTTATTTTATTGGGGTTTTTTTGTTGTTGTTGTTTTATTTTGAAACAATCCCACTAGGCTACCAAGAGTCTCACTACATTGCTGAGGCTGGTCTTGAGCCTGCAATCCTCCTGTCTCAGCCTCCCAAGTATTGGGATTACAGGCATGCCCCACCACTGCTGGCTTGTGTATTCCATTTACAATCATAAGACATTAGCCAGGCTTCGTAGTGCATACCTATAGTAATTCCAGAGACTGGGGAGGATGAGGCAGGAGGACTGCAAATTTGAGGCCAGTCTCATCAATTTAGTGAGACTTTATCTCAAAAGAACGGGTATATAGCTCAGTGGTAGAGTACCCCTGGGTTTAATTCCTAGTACCACAAAAAATAATAATTATAAAATAAAATTAGAAGCTGGGTGTGGTGGCGCACACTTGTAATCCCAGTACTTGGGAGGCTGAGACCGGAGGATCTGGGTTAGCGGCCAGCCTCAGCTACCTAGTGAGACCCTCTGCAACTTAGTGAGACCCTGTTTCAAAATAAAGAATAAAATATAGGGCTGGGGGTGTAACTCAGAGGTAGAATGCCCCTGAGTTCAATCTCCAGCACTGCAAAAAAATTAAATTAAATAAATAAATAAAACAAAATTAGAAGATTTTGCTTGTTAAAAGTCATCCATATGTAATCTTTCTCTGTGATACTGAAAGTTTTCACCTCTCAACATTTTTTTTCTAATCTCTGAAGAAATAGCAGTCTTTCTCACCCACATGTGGAGACACATCCATTCTCAGGGACACAGGCTGGCCTCTTGGGAAAGCTCCCCTCCCTTGCTTTAAAATGCCTGGTTGCAGCCAGGCGTGGTGGCGCACACTTGTAATTCCAGTACTTGGGAGGTTGAGACAGGAGGATCTGGGTTCTTGGCCAGCCTCAGCTACTTAGTGAGGCCCTCTGCAACTTAATGAGACCCTGTTTCAAACTAAAGAATAAAAAATAAGACTGGGGGCGTAGCCTGGAGGTAGAATGGTCCTGGATTCAATCCCCAGTACTGCAGAAAAATTAAAAAAAATAAATAAAATGCCTGGTTGCTGTCACGGGCAGAGGTACAGTGTCCTTCTGCTACCCCTCTATTCTGAGGCCTAGACCTCTGCATGTGCCCAGGTAGATCCTGCCTCTCTTCCTCAGCCAATTCCCTCCTCCTGTGCCTCCAGTGTTTGCCCTAGACCTTCCCTGATCTCCCTACCTTTTCTTGCCTCTGGTCTCATGAGGAAAACAGAGCCATCAGCCAGGTTCTCCCTTTGATTCTGTAAATGCCTGTAGGTCAACATCTGCTCTGACCTCGCAGGTGCCTAAGTGCCACCCTGTCTGCTTCCCTACAGCTGAAGGGCAGCATCGAGTTCCAGAGGTGGAACTGGATGTGTTCTGTGACACTGACCACAGCACTTAACCCTGGCCAAGAGGAGGTGGGGAGGATGTTGACTCCTATCTGCACCATGATCTGGCAGGACAGCAGTCCCCTATGCTCCCACAGGCAGGACACTAGCATCTCAGCCTAGAACAGCTGTCCAGACACTAGCTTGCCAGCAGAGCACCTTGGAGCCCTCTTTTTTATGGGGTTAACCTGGGTGAGGTCTTGGCAGACAGTCCCTTTTAACTTTGTACACACACACACATACACACATACATACTGCACACACACACACACACACACACACACACACACACACACACACACACACACATGCATTTGTTTGGGTACTGGGGATTGAACCCAGGAGTGTTCTACCTCAGAGCTATACCCTCATACCTGTTTTTTATTTTGAAACAGAGCCTTGCTAAGTTGCTGAGGCTGTCCTAAAACCTGCCATCCTCCTGCCTCAGCCTCCCAAGTACTGGAACTATAGGCATGTGCCACTGTACCAGGCTCCAGCCATGTCCTTAAATTTTAATATAGCATTTCTACCTGAATTTAATTAGCTACATTTTTATTGATTAATACCATTTTATTTTTAAGTTTAAGACCTATAGGATTTAATTGATTTAAGGAACAGCCTGGTAATTACAAGGGGAAATCTTTGTTTCATTTGCCTTGGGCAGGCAAGTCCCAAAAGTACATTGTCTTGGGGATCCCTGCTCCTTGTACTACCCACACATGTAGCCCTCCTCTACCAGCATCTTGCACCATGGTCATCTCTGTCACTAGTCCCTCCCTCGTTTTCACTTCCTTCCCCTTCAATGGTAAATATAAATATGCTCACCTTTCCCCTACCCTTCATAGTTCTCCTTTGATCACCGTGTCCTCATCTGAACCTCAAAACTCTTCCCACAAGGTCCAGCCCTCTGGAACCTACTGGCTGTCCTTTCCAGTCTAGGAAGACTCTCCTCCTGTGCTTTTATACTCATCAGATTCTTTAACCATATTTCAGTTCTTATCTCACTGCACTCCTCTGTGTTGTTTGACACCACTGATAACTTCCTGGAGAACTCTGTCACCGGGCTTTCCCTGCTCTCTTTTCTGGCTCTCTTTGTCCCTTCCTGCTCTTCCCTCTCCTTTACAGTCTCCTGTCTACCTGCTTCTTCAGAGTGGCCTCCCACCCTAGAGTCAGTGATTCTGCAGGGGTTCCACTCTCAGCTGCCTGTCCTTCCAGCATAATCTCATCTAAACCCCATGAGATGACCCGAGACAAGATTTATGTAGATTTATTAGGAAATGTTCCCAGGAGGGGAAAATGGAAGAGAAGTTGAAGTGAAAAGAGAAGGAGGCCAAGTCATTGTGCCATGATGTCAGGCCAAGTTACACACAGTGGCAACATGGGTCACTGTTGTGGTTTGGGTATAGAACATCCCATGGAAGAGCTCATGTACTGACGTTCAGAGGTGACGTAAGTGAATTGTAAGGGTTCGAATCTCATCAGTGGGTACATCCAGATGGATTTATTGAGTGGTAACATAGACAGGTGGGGTGTGTCTAGATGAGGTAGGTCATTGAGGGTGTGGTCTAGGGGACTATGTGTCTATGTCCATGAATCCCTTTTGCTCCTTCTCTTTCCCCCCACCATGCCCTGAGCTCTGCAGATGTGACTGTGACCCAGCCTAACATGGACTGAAAACCTCTGTGAAGACAACTGTGAGCAAATAAATCTTCTGTTCTCTAAGTTGTGGTTGTCAGGTGTTTTCTGGTCACAGCAGCAAGAATGCTGACTGGAACAATCACTCTGAGTCGTCCCCACCAGGGCAAAGGACATGCAGAGTGCTTCTTCCCCTGCACTTGTCTCACAGTTTGGAGATATGCATATTCCCAGGTGTTCTGAAAACAGGCAGAATGGGCTGAGGTACAGCCTGAGAGCCCCCCTGTGACAGTCCTGAAGAGCACTTGAAGAACTGGTGTGCACAGTGGGCACAATGAGGCCATCACCTCCAGCCACCCCATCTCAGCCAAGTCTGCACTGCTAGTCCAGCTCTCCCTAAAGAGTAGCAGCAGCTGGGCGCATGGCACACACTTGTAATCCCAGTTCCTGAGAGACTGAGGCAGGAGGATTGCAGGTTTGATGCTTGCCTCAGCAATTTAGTTAGACACCGTTTCCAAAATAAAAACTAAAACAGACTAGGGTGTAACTCAAAGGTAAAATGTCCCTGGGTTTCATCCCCGTTACAAAAAGAAAAGAAAACTGAAAGATCAGAGAGGACGTTTAACTACTATTCAGAGGTGCACGTTTAACTACCATTGATGTTTATTGTGTTGTGGTTACCTACAGGCATCTGTCTCTGCTCATTCCTTTCTCCATCTTCATCTGCTGCCTCTGCAGACTTGGACTCATGCAGGGTAGAAGACTGTGGTACCACCTTTATCTTATGAGTCTTCTCTCAGTCCATACTTCTCTACCTCTAGACCAGTGTCTCTATATAGAGCTGCTTCATTATTCTTGACAAATTCAACACCCTCTAAATTGTTTTTCTACCTCCAATTTTGCCCTTCCTCACTGCCACTGGAGATTCTTCAATACACCTTATGATTCTGCCCCCTCCTTCCTTCAACCTTCCCCTTATCTCCAGGGGAAACTTCAAGCTCCTTAACATGGCATGCAGGGCCCCACACAACATCCATTCTGCTTCCAGCTTCCTTCTCTTGCAAGTCTGCTTTACCCTCCTCGTACCCAAATAGCTTGCAGAACACTCTGTACTAGTCACGCACACTGCCATCATCAGATCCCAAGGCTCAGTGGTTTAAACAGCAGAAATCAATTTCCACGGTAGAGGTGTTGTCAGGTTTGGTTTGGCCTGTAGACGGCTGCCTTCCTACACAGTTCTTCCTCTGTGTCAATTTGCACTGTTTGTCTCTGTATGCGCAAATCTCCTCTCAAGGACATTGAGGACACCAGTCAGATTGAATTAGGCCCCACTTGGTAGCCTTATTTTAACTTAACCACCAAATATAGTCACATGCAGAAGCACTAGGAGCTTGTGCTTCACAGGGTAAGTTTAGGGCTCTCCGCTTCATCCCGTAACTTCTGCCATCACCTGCTCTTTCCTTTTTTTTCCCCCTTGTATACTGGAGATTGAATGTAGGGGCATTCAATCTTATGAGCTACACCCCCAACTCTATTTTATTTTTATTTTAAATTATTAATTTATTAATTTATTTATCAGTGATACTGGGTATTGAACTGAGGAACATTCTACCTCTGAGCTACACCCCAACCCTCCCTCCCTTCCTTCCTTCTACTGGGGATTGAACCCAGGGACATTATACCTCTGAGCTATACCTCCAGCCCTTTTTATTTATTTATTTTTTCAAACAGGGTCTCACTAGATTGCTGATAATTTTACTAGGTGCTGAGGCTGTCCTCAAACCTACGATTTTACTGTCTCAGGCTCCCACGTGCTAAGATTATAGGCCTGTGCCACTGTGTCCAGCTCACCACCTGCTCTTTCTTACCTCTATGGCTTTTTTTTTTTTTGATTCTCTATTTAGAGGGTCCTTCCTATGCAGCATCATTCCACATCATCGTGACTCAGCACTGGTAGTACCGCCTTCCGAGATTCCTCTGTCCTGCCGCAACATAAGCTGGCATCCTAAGATAAACTAGTGTCCCTCCTCTGGGCCTCTTAGAAACCTAGAATTTCTTGTGGTAACTTCAGTCCCAATTTTGGTATATTATGTGATAATTATCTTTATAATTAGGGTGAGCCCTATTAAATTGACAATATTTAATCATTTCTGGCCTACAAAACCAAAAATTTCATGTGATCCAACCTAATACATCTCTCTCTTCTGACCCAACAGCCTTTTGTACCTAGGGATTATGTCTTGTTTATCTCTGTGGACCACAGTGCTTGGAACTGACTGGGTATTTGATAAATGTTGAAGAACTGAATATTATAGGCATAATCTCTAATCCTGGGGGTCTTTATATATTATTTGGAGTGTCGAAATCTTGATCACAAGACAGTAGTAGATCCTAGGCTACATCCTCAGAGTACTAATAACCAAGAGCTTAATCTTGGAAGGCTTAGTTGGAAGGGACTATGCGAAGCATGTGTGGCTTGTGCTGGATGGTAAGAAAGGATAGCACTGAGATTAGTAGAGGAGCAAAGGGAGGGGCGTTCAAGAATCAAAGCCTAGCAGCATAAAAAGGAATTGATGTGGAAGTAGACATTCCAGTCTACTTCATGGGCTTGCTGGCCAGGATAGTCTGTCAGGAACCTGGGAGACTGAAGGTGGACAGGCTAAGTAATGGAGTTCTGTAGATGCCAGAATCAAGAGTTTGCATGAGCTGGGCGTAGTGTGCATGCCTACAATCCCTGTACTTGGGAAGCTGAGAAAGGAGAATTGCAGATTCAAAGGTCAGCCTAAGCAACTTAGTGAGGCCCTCAGCAACTTAGTGAGACCCTGTTTCAAAATACAATATAAAAAGTATTATCTCAGAGGTATAACACCCTTGGGTTCAACCCACAGTACAAAAAAAAGGAGTTCTCATGTGACCATTCCCAGCAATAGGGATCTATTTTAAGTTTCAAGAATGACACTATAATGAGAATGGAGTTCTGGGAAGATGACCCAGCCTTTGGGAGAACGTATGATCAGGCAGGCAGTCAAGAGGCCATGTAGAAGGAGGTAGCTGTTTGAGGAACAAAGGCTAAGTTAAGAACAGCTTGGGTGGCCTAAGGTTCTGACTAAGGTGCTCATTTGGTGCTATTCAGAACACATTGAAATGTCAACCCAGCCTCAAAGACAGCATGTGGTAATTGAAGGTAGTGGAGTTTGACTGATATGAGGATTGACCCATGAAAGGAACTGGTTAAATTCATGTGTTTACCTGACCTGTAATCCTAGTACTTGGGAGGCAGTGATAGAAGAGTTGCAGGTTTAAGGCCAGCCATACCAACTTAACGAGGCCCCCAGCAACCTAGCAAGACCCTGTTTCAAAATAAAATAAAAAGGGCTGGGGGGGGGGTAACTTGGAGGAAAAAATGCCCCAGTGTTCAATCCCCTGTACCACAGAAAAAATAAACTCACAGGCTTATGAACTTTGTTTCGACTTTGAATGAAAACCAATAGTCCCTGTTCATTCCTGGCCAAGGTGTGGTGCATCCTGCCTTCTTTTAGAGAGGCATCGTCTTCGGATGGAGGCCTGAGCTCCATGCCAGAGCCCATCAGTTTTTGGGCTCAACCCAGTATGGTAGCAGAGAGGTTTGATATCAAGAGTAAGCCTGGAAGCCAAATGTGTCCTGACTCTGCTGTTTGCTCTGGGGCCTTGAGGGAGTCACTCAGTCACATGAGCATTAGTCTCGGTAGCTGTAAAACAAGGTTAGTAGCACAATAGTTTCTGTCTTAAATGTGGGTGTGGAAAATAAATGTAATGAATATGGGCAAATCATTTAAAGCACACATGTTGACTTGACCCATAGGAGGTTGCCATTTTGGTATTTCTAAGATGAATATTGGCAATCTCCTGTGGTTCAAGTAAATGCCTAGCACCTGGTAGATGCTATCATCTGTGTCTTTGGACACCTGATAAGTATTTGTTGACAAAGTGGCAGGGGGCACATGGACAGAGCCAGTCCTCTCTCACTTCTGGCTTAGTCCAGTTTTCTTGGAGTGCTCTGTCCCCTCCTGTCCCTGAGGCTCTACAACTAGTCCTGCTTCTTCTTTCACCATTGCCACCCTCCAATGGGGACCCCGCTGTGCATCCTGCTACTAACTAGAGCCAGGAAATACCTTCTGCTTCTGGCAAGCATAATTGGCTGGAATGTTCAAAAAGGTTTTCTCGAAGTGCAAGAATGCCTGGTTACAAATGAAAAGGTTCAGATGAAAGGGGAACAACCTTTTAAACAAAGATGCTCAAACTAATAGCTTGAGGTAAAAATGGAACTGACAGCACGTCTAAGACTAGTGGGAGCCTCAGACCTTTCCAGAACCTACTTTAGGTCTAACCTCTCAGAAGAGCCACCTTGGTGTTCCTCTGCTCTGGGAAGTTTCCAGCCTCTTTTTTTAGTCTCACCATGATCCTGAGGGAAACAGCTCTTGCTTCTGTGGCCTCTGAGAGTCCTCACCCATGCTCTGACCTTTAGCTCTGGCCTGCACCTTTCTTGTCTCGCTATGTGAGTCTTGGAATTCTAGCCCATACTGCTTTTCCTTCTGGCCCTCCACCTTTCTCCCAGTCCAGTTTTCCTTATATGAACCCCATATGCAAGCAGGCTAGCTCTGAAGAATGTTTCTACCTGTTCAGGATGAAAAGGTTCTTTAACCTTGCCAGCATTTTCTGAAAGATTCAGGACTCTGGACCAGAAACATACCCCACCGTTTCCTGTTTGAGAGGCCATTCCACCCATGAGCTGCACACTCAGTCTCTTCTTTCTATTGAAGGGACACCTGCAACTGGCAGTCCTTTTAAGCAGCAAAGGTGACAGACATGTCCCAAATAATTGAACTCAACCTTCATTTTTCTAGGCCATTCCAGTTACTCATCACTCAGGTATTTCTAAGGGAGGGATAGAATTCTCCTTGGCCCTCTAATTAAACACTTAAAACACATGGTATTTCACTTTTGCAATAACATTTTTTGTGTGTGTGTGATACTGAGGATTGAACCCAGAGGCATTCTACCTCTAAGCTACACCCCCAGCCCTATTTTTTATTCTTTATTTTGAAACAGGGTCTCACTAAGTTGCAGAGGGCTTCAGATGTTTCTGAGGCTGGCCTCGAACCTGTGATACTCCTGTCTCAGCCTCCCAAGTACTGGAATTACAAGTGTGCGCCATCACTCCTGGCTACAAAAACATTTAATAGAGTTTCTTTAAATATAGAAAAGCATAAAGAAGCTGTAAAACAGTTTATAATCATTGCTTAACCATGGTTTTTCTCCTCCCCCAAACAGTAAAAGTACTTAATGAGAAAGCCTAAACAGTTTAGAAAAGTGTAAAATTCTATCTCAAAACTGTAGTTCCTTACCTAACATAATCACTGCTAACATTTTCTTGTCAACCTTCAGAAAACAAATGTTATAAATATATATGCATACTTCTGTATTGCTGCTCTGTGTAGCACTGATTTATCATAACCTGTGAAATACTTCCTAAAAATAATTTATACACATACACCAATCTATAGCAGTTTATTCTTACTTTGCCCATTGTGTGTGTTTGGGGGGAGCAGGTTTACTGGGGATTAAACCCAGAGACATTCTACTTCTGACCTATACCCCCAGCCCCAGTTTGTTTGTTTATTTATTTATTTTTGCTGTACTGGGGATTGAACTCAGGGGCATTCCACCTCCAAGCTATACTGCCAGCCCCATTTTTTATTCTTTATTTTGAAACAGGGTCTCACTAGGTTGTGGAGAGCCTTACTAAGTATCTGAGGCTGGCTGCGAACCCGGATCCTCCTGTCTAAGCCTCCCAAGTACTGGGATTACAAGCGTGCGCCACACCCCTGGCTCCCAGTTTATTTTTTATTTTGATGCAGGATCTTGCTAAATTGCTGAGGCTGCCCTCAAACCTGCAATCCTCCTGTCTCAGCCTCCCAGGTTCTAGGAGGTATGTGCCACCACACCTGGCTGTTTCGCCCATCTTGAGGATATCTTGTGCATTCATCCAATTGGAGGAGGCACTATATACATTATGTTCTGGGATAATGATTGTTAAGTTTTCTGTTCAGTAAAATTCTCATCCAGTAAGTGCTTTCTCATATAATCTTAAATTGACTGTTTTACAAAGTATTGACTTTTACTTGTGCCCCATTGAGATTGTGTTTTCACCAATACTTTTGACCCAGAATGGCTAAAGAACACTATACAAGTAATCTGTTGGATATGCTGCAAAGACATGGATGAAGAGCCATGGGGACACCAGGGTGGCCCTCCTGAGAGGTTAGGACATAGATATCCTACTAGATGTTAAAGTCCATTTTTACAGAAGTTATTGCCCCTTTCAAGTCAATGATTGAGGAAAGTTAAAAAAAAAGGATGAATTGTACTTCTATTTGACATTGTACTGGAGGTTATAGCCAGGGCAATTAAGCAAGAAAGTGAAATAAAATGTTGGAAAGGAAGAAATAAACATTATTATTTATAGGTAATATAATCTTACATGTAGAAAATCCTAAGTAATCCTTAGAAAATTATTAGATTATAAACAAATTCAGCTGGGCGTGGTGGCACACTTATAATCCCAGTACTTGGGAGGCTGAGACAGGAGGATCACAGGTTCACAGTCAGCCTCAGTAACTTAATGAAGACACCTGCAATTTAGTGAGACCTTGTTTCAAACTAAAAAATAAAATAGGGCTAGAGGTGAAACTCAAAATTAAAATGCCCCTGGGCAATCCCAGTACACCCCCCCACACACACACACAATACAGGACATGAGATTGATATACAAAAATATGGTTTCTATATAGTAGCTATGATTAATCTGAAAATGAAATTAATAAAAATTTATTTAAAATAGCATCAAGCTGGGCGTGGTGGCGCACCTTTGTAATCCCAACATTTGGGAGGCTGAGACCAGAGGATCCGGCTGGGTTCACAGCCAGCCTCAGCTACCTAGTGAGGCACTCCGCAACTTAATGAGACCCTGTTTCAAAATAAAGAATAAAAACTAGGGCTGGGGGTTTAGCTCGGAGGTAGAATGCCCCTGAGTTCAATCCCCAGTACCACAAATAAAATAAAATAAAATAAAATAAAATAGCATCAAAAACAATGTAGTACTTAGAAATACATTTTAACAAAAAAGTGCAACACTTATATACTAGAATCTATAGAACACTGTTGAAAGAAATTGAAGACCTAAATAAATGGAAAAACATCTTGTATTTATGGGTTGGAAGACTTAAAATCATCAAGATGGTAGTACTCTCTAAACTGAACTCTAGGTCCAGTGTAATCTTTGTCAAAATCTGAGTTGTCAGCTGAGCATATGGCACATGCCTATAATCCCAGTACTTGGGAGGCTGAGACATGAGGTTCAAAGCCAGCCTCAGCAACTTCTTGAGGCCCTCAGCAACTTGGTGATACCCTGCTTCCAAATAAAATAAAATAAAATAAAATGATAAAATAAATAAAATAAAATAATGGGCTGGGAGGTAGAATGCCTTGGGGTTCAATCTCCAGCACCACAAAATCCTAGTTTTCTTTTTGCAGAAATAAACAAGCAGATCCTAAAATTCATACAGAAATTTGATGAACCTACAAGAGTCAAAACAGTTTTGAATCTAGGCATGGTGGTACACACTTGTAATCTCAGTACTTGGAAGACTGAGACGGGATCGCAGGTTCACAGCCAGCCTCAGCAATTTAGCAAGGCACTCTACAGCTTAGTGAGAACCTGTTTCAAAATAAAATAGGGCTAGGGCTGTATTTCAGAGGTAGAATTCCCTTGGATTCAATCCCCAGTAACACACACATACACACACACACACACACACACACACACACACATTTTGAAAAAGGACAAAAAAGTTAAAGGATTCACACTTCCTGATTTCAAACTTACTACAAAGCTACAATAATCAAGACAGTGTCATACTGACATAGGAGAGAAACTTACATTTATGGTTGAGTAGTATTTGACAAGGGTGTCAATATCATTCAATGAGAGAAATAATAGTCCTTCCAACAAATTTGCTATGACTACATATCCACATACAAAAGAATGAAATTTAGACCCTGTTTCATACCATATACAAAAATTAACTCAAAATGGGTCAAAGACAGAAATTTAAGGGCTAAAGCTGTAAAACTAATAGAAAAAAAATCGATATAAATCTTTATGATCTTAGATTAGGTAATAGTTTCTTAGATACCTAAATCTTAAAAGGAAAAAATCAATAAATTGAGCTTCATCAAAATTAAAATCTCTCTCTCCTCTCTCTCTCTCTGAGCTACACCTCCCACCCTCTCTCTGAGATACACCCCCAGCCCTACTTTATTTTTTGTTCTGAAACAGGGTCTCACTAAGTTGCAGAGGGCCTCACTAAATTTCTGAGGTTGGCCATGAAATGGTGATCCTCCAATCTCAGCCTCTGAAGTACTAGAATTATAAGCATGTGCCACCACGCCTGGCAAAACTTTTGTAATTCAAAGAACTCCATCAAGAAAGTAAAACCTAGGGATGGTTGTAGCTTAAAGGTAAATTGCTTGCCTACCATGTACCAGGTCCTGGGTTCAATTCCTAGCAAAGCCACCCCCCCCCCAAAAAAAGACAACCTACAGAATAGGTGATAGTATTTGTAAATTATGTATCTGATGAGGGACTCACATTCAGAATATATAAAGTAAAGAACTTTTATAATTCAACAATAAAAATAATCCAATTAATAGCTGAGTATGGTAGTGCAGGGCTATAATCCTAATACTTGGGAGACTGAATTAGGAGGATCACAGGTTTGAGGCCAGCCTCAGCAATTTAGTGAGATTCTGTTAAAAAAAAAAAAAAAAGCCTGCGTGGTGGCGCACGCTTGTAATCCCAGCATTCGGGAGGCTGAGACCGGAGGATCCGGGTTCGAGGCCAGCCTCAGCTACCTAGTGAGGCACTCCACAACTTAGCGAGACCCGGTTTCAAAATAAAGAATAAAAAAATAGGTCTGGGGGTGCAGCTTGGAGGTAGAATGCCCCTGAGTTCAATCCCCAGTGCCGCAAAAAAAAAAAAAAAAAAAAAGCCTGCGGTATAGCTCAGAGGTAGATATACAAATGGCCAAAAAGTGCATGAAAAGATGCTTGACATTATTAGCCATTAGAGAAATGCAAATCCAAACCACAATGAGCCAGGCTCATAATTTTAGCGACTCCAGAGGAGACTGGATAGGAAGACTGCAGGTTCTAAGCCAGCAGGTGGTAACTTAGTAAGCTCTATCTCAAAATAAGAAAGAAAAAGTGCTGGAGGTATAGGTCAGTTGTAGAGAGTGTCTGGGTTCAATCTCTAGTACCACAACAAAATGAAACAGAAATACCACAATGAAATACCATTTAACACTCACTAGGGTTGTTTGTTTGTTTGTTTGTTTGTTTGTTTATTGCAGTACCAGAGTTTGAATCCAGGGGCATTCCACCTCTGAGTACACCCCCAGCCCTATTTTTTATTCTTTATTTTGAAACAAGGTCTCACTAAGTTACAGAGGGCCTCACTAATGCTGAGACTGGCCACAAACCTGGGATCCTCCTGTTTCAGTCTCCGAAGGATTGGGATTACAAGCGTGTGCCACTACACTTGGCCTCACTAGGATTTTAAAGGGCACATAATAGTGAGTATATATGAGGATTTGAACTTGGAGACTCCATTGAAACCTTGTGCACTGTTAACAGAAATGTAAAATAGTGTAGCTACTTTGAAAACAATTTGCAGTTCCTCAAAAGGTTAAGTGTAGAGTTACCATATGACCCTTTGGTTGTACTTTTAGCTATATACCTAAGAGAAATGAAAGCAAAAGTCCATGCAGAAAAAAAAAAGTGTTTATAGAAGCATTATTCATAATAGCCCAAAAGTAGAAACAATCTGAATGTCCATCAGCAGATGACAGGGTAAAAAATTTGGTGTATCCATAGGATGGAGGGTTGTTTGTTTGTTTGTTCATTTGTTTTGAAACCAGGATCACTCTACTACTGAGATACATCCCCAATGCTTTTTATTTTTTATTGTGAGATAGGGTCTCACTAAATTTCCCAGGCTGACCTCAAACTTGTGATTCTCCAAGTCTCTGGAAATATAGGCATGCACCACCACACCCAGCTACAAATGGTCAGCCATGAAAAAAGAATGAAGTAATGACATGTGCTACAACATGGATGAACCTTGAAAATTTTATGCTAAGTGAAAGAAATCAGACACAAAGGCTACACATTGTTAGATTTCATTTATATGAATGTCTAGAATAGGAAATTCATTGAGACTAGAAAATAGATTAATGGTTTCAGGATCTGGGGGTAGCCTAGAGGAGGCTGAGAATTGACTATAGGAGGACATGGGTTTTTTTCTGGGGTGATGAGAATGTTCTGGAATTAAGTACTAGTCTTAGGTTTACAACCTTTTGAATATTCTAAAAATCCCCTGAAGCTGGCTCTGGTAGTACACACCTGCAATCTCAGTACTTGGGAGGCTGAGACAGGAGAATCACAGGTTTGAGGAAAGCCTCAGCAATCTAAAGAGACAAGACCTTGTTTCAAAATAAAAAATAAAAAGGGCTAGGAGTGTATCTTGGAGATAGAATGCCTCTGTGTTCAATCCCCAATACTGCAAAAAACAAAAACACACTACTTTTTTTTTTTTTTTTGTGGTACTGGAGATAGAACCCAGAGGCATTCTACCTCTGAGCTCTACCCCCAGCCATATTTTTTATTCTTTATTTTGAAACAGGGTCTCACTAACTTGCGGAAGGTCTCACTAAGCAGCTGAGGCTGGCTGAGAATCCCGATCCTCCGGTCTCAGCCTCCCAAGTACTGGGATTACAAGTATGCACCACCATGCCTGGCTTAACAGGATTTTTTAAATGGTGAATTTTATATGTGAATTATATTTCAATTTTTTAAAAAAGAGAGAAGTTGATGGGAAATTAGTGGATATTCTCTACTGTCTTATATCTGTAGCCTAGTAGTGTTAATCCATAATTTTCTGAAGAAGAGATGGAAGCAGAAATTAGGGCAGGAGGGACCTAAGGACCATTTCCAGTATTGGATGCTAGGAAGATACCTGCACAGAGTCTTTGCCATAACAAACTATGCAGTGATGATTCACCACCAAGAACACATCCTCTCAAGTAACAGTATATATGCACATGTGTGTACAGTACTATTCTCCACCCTACTGTTCGTTCCATTTTCCTGTTAATACAATCCTGGTTCTTTTTCCATAGTCAACATTGTCTCTCTTAATTTTTACCTTTTGCAAATATTCTAGAATATACATGTTCAACCATTGGGCATTTGTTGATTATTAGACTTTTTTTTTTTTTTTTTTGCAGTGCTGTGGTGGATGGACTTAGCATTAGTACATAGCATGTGAAATATAAGACCTAACTAGGATGTAGTTGCCAACAAGGCTAAGAAAAGTGCTGCTTAAAAAAAAAAAAAAGAAAAGAGCTGCTCTCCCAACTACTTATCTTGTGCATATCCCTGTGTGTGTCAGGATGAGAGCCAGGCAAGCCCTCCACCCTTGCTGCAGCCATCCTCATGCTGAGGGCTGAGGACCACGCTGTTCCTCAGCAGGGCTGGGAAGCATCCTTCTTGAGCTCCTACAGAACATCTGCTCCTTTTGAGTCACAAGAATGAGGTGATTCTTCCCATCATCTCAGCACAGTGCTGCACATGCCTCCAGCCACCTGTTAAGAGGAGGCTGGTGTTGCTCTCATTTGCCTCTTTCCAGGATGAAGTCAGGAATTTGGGTTTTTTTGGACACAGTACAAAAAAAAAAGTCTTCCATTTTTACTCTTTCTACTTTTGCTTCCTGTAATTTTCAGATTTGCTATGTTCCGAATGCATACATCAGATCGACAGCCTAAATTTCATTATGATTACCTTAACCCTGAACAGAGGGATAGGCCCCTTTAAACATGACTAATGAGGACACCAGCTCAGGTATACCATGCATTTCTTTTTCCCTGGTCCCCATCACTATCTATCCAAAAAGGACAATAAAAGCCCGGGGTGGTGGCGCATGCCTATAAATCCCAGTACTTGGGACATTGAGACCAGAGGATTGCAGGTTTGTGGACAGCCTCAGCCATTTAATGAGACCTTTTTTCAAAAAAAAAAAAATTAAATAAGGCTAGAGGTGTAGCTCAGAGGAGAGTGGCCCTGGGTTCAATCCCCAGTAGATGTGTGTGCTTGCATGCACATGCACACACACACACACAAAGGTATGGTGAAAGCTGTGTAGTACTTGCATTCTGTAGGTTAATTCCATCTCCCAACATGCAGTTTAATAAAATTCAGTTAAATTGTAAATTGTCTGTAACTAATTTACAGAGTTGTTTTGAACCCAGGGACATTCTGCCTCTGAGCTACACCCCCGGTTCTATTTGATTTTTTATTTTGAAACAGGGTCTCATTAAGTTGCTCTGGGCCTCCCTGAGTTGCTGAGGCTGGCCTCGAACCTGCTATCCTCCTGTACAGGCGTGGGCCATCACACCAGGCAGTTGTTATTTTAAATCAAAATCACTCGATGCTGATTTAGCAAGGCCAAGACTACATGTAAAACCTATTGATGCCACTGTTGTGAATAACATACTTTTATCTAAATACTATAACTTAAATATGTTATGGCCTATTCGAGCTCTTCAAATCACAGATATTAGGATCAGAAAGGATCTTAGAGCCAGGCATTGTGGTGCAGGCTTGTAATCCCAGTACTTGGGAGGCTGAGACCGGAGTATCCAGGTTCGTGGCCAGCCTCAGCTATTTAGTGAGGCCCTTTGCAACTTAGTGAGATCCTGTTTCAAAATAAAGAATAAAAAATAGGACTGGGAGTGTAGCTTGGAGGTAGAATGCCTCTGGGTTCAATCCCCAGTACCTTCCATATCTCTGTAGATGGCCACCCAGCTTCTACCTGAATATTTTCGGGATCCAGACCTTGCTACTGCAGCAAACAGCCGATTTCCTGATGGTTTCTTAGACTGGGCTGGATCTGCTCTGCAGAGTCTGCCCATTCTTTTAATTTCATATCCAGAATGATACTGACCACTCCTATTTCTCACCAAAACCACCCACATATCTGAAGGCAGTTGTCTTCCTATCCCTGGCTGGCAGGACGTGGGTTTTTTGGTCAATTTGTCATACTTGCGTGCTTAGGAGAATGCTTGCCTTCTTGGGCTTGGTCCCTCATTTCCCTCATTCATGTTGGCCATAGTCTTCTCCAAATGTGACATCTGAACTGAGTACAGCAGTCTTTGAGGTTCCACCTGGAACAGCACAGTGAAACTGTTACTCTTTCCCTTGGTCTGGATCATTCAGAAGAGGAAGGACAAGTGTTAAGGGAGCTGGATTCATGCACATACCCGCCAGACTTCCTTTTTGACTCAGAGTCAGACACCTCCTTATGACATTTTACCTTCCCAAATCCCATGCTGCTCTTCTCCGTCATAATACCATTCATTGAGTACTTCTGGTGTATTAACCACCATTCTAAGCTAGCCTACCTGATGAGGAACTTCTAGTCTTCAGACTTCTTGTCCTCAAAGATAAGCAAGATTAGGGTGGGATAGAAATGCAGCTGGGTCAGCAGAGGCCATACAAAATTAGGGTGGGGTAACAGGTCCAGGCCTTCCTCCCTGCCACCCCCACTCGTCTTTTATAGGTGTCCTCCCCAAGTCTGGCCTATTTAGAAACCCCGGCACAGTCAGACTATCTCCTCTGCTCTCAACTCTCCTCTTTGCCTGCTTTGAGAACATCCCCAGATCATGTCTTGCTGTGCTCGGTGTGGTGGCACACTTCTCCCCACCATGTTAATCTGCTACTCCCTTGGGAGTTTTCTGTCTCTGAGAAGAATTTCTCATTTATGGTTGCTCAAAACCTGAGGGCGCTTTTGGTTTGTTTGGTGCTCACTGCTTTTCTAAGTTTCATCTTTCACCCTCTTAGCCTGCTTGTCAAAAGATGTCGAGTTAGCCGGGTGTGGTAGTGCATGCTTGTAATCCCAGTACTTGGGAGGCTGAGACTGGAGGATCCGGGTTTGTGGCCAGCCTCAGCTACTTAGTGAGGCCCTCTGCAACTTAGTGAGACCCTGTTTCAAAATAAAGAATAAAAAATAGTACTGGGGGTGTAGCCTGGAGGTAGAATGCCCCTGGGTTCAATCCCCAGTACCGCAAAAAAGGTGTCGAGTTCTTTGGAGTTTTCCACTGTTCTAACTACAGCCTCACCTTGGCACCTTCTTTAGGAGCTCACCTCTCCTCTAAGTGCCCACTGACTCCTTTCACTATTGGGGGAAGAGAATATCCCTTCTTCCCTTGTCTGTAGCTTCTCTGAGGGATGCTTCCTTCTGTCTTAAATCATCTTAGCAGTTGCCATTTTCAGCACTGGAATGATATCCTGCAGTGTCCGCTGCAGGCTGACAGTCCTGGGAGGATCTTAGCAGTACACAGATGATCAAACCTGCAAAAGGTCAGTGGCTTCCATACATACAAATCCATTAAAGGTGCTCACCTTTCTTTGGTTGTCCACCTCTCTTTGATTGCAGTGGCAAGTGCTCAATATGCACATTTTATAGGACAAATCGTTGCCAGAAACCAGTGGAAGTTTAAAATCTCTTCTATTTCAGTGATTCTGCCTCTCTTTTCTTAATCCAGTTTTAGTCAGTCTTCACAGAGGATAGGGATGAATGTATAAGAAGTATGCCCAGATCTAGCTTACTAAAATTTTAAGCCACACTTGGAATTTTTTTGTTTCTTACTTGTTTTCTGATGATCAGACAAGAAGCAAGTCTAAAGACCAAAAACCTTCAAGGGTTTGTACTCAAAGGAGAAGGCAAGCCAGGCATGGTAATGTACACCTGTCATCCTAGTACTTGGGAAGCTGAGACAGGAGGATCACAGGTTCAAGGCCAGCCTTAGCAGTGTAGTTTCAAAACAAAAAGTAAATAGAGCTGGGGGTGTAGCTCAGAGGTAGAATGCCTCTGGGTTCAATCCCTAGTATCACAAAACAAAAATGAAAACAAAATAAAACACTGTGCACACACACATACAAATGTAGTCTTTCATCTTCCCTTCTTTTTCTTTTCTTTTTTTTCCGCCCTCCTTAATACTGGGGATTGAACCCAGGGGCATTCTACAATCAAACTATACCCGTGGCCCTTCTTATTTTTTAATTTGTTTTTCAGAACTGGGGATTGAACCCAGAGGCATTCTACCTCCAAGCTATACCCCCAGCCCTATTTTTATTCTTTATTTTAAGCAGGGTCTCACTAAGTTGCAAAGGGCCTCACTAAGTAGCTGAGGCTGGCCACGAATCTGCAATTCTTCTGTTTAGCCTCCCAAGTACTGGGATTACAAGTGTGGCTGCCATGTCCAGCTTTATTTTTTAATTTTGAAACAGGGTCTCATTAAATTACTAAGTGTTTCACTAAGTTTGAGGTTGCCCTCAAACCTGCAATCCTCCTGTCTTAGCCTCCAAAGTACTGGGATCACAGGTGTGGGATACTAAACCTGGCTACAGTATCTTTTCTTTAAGACTTTTTATTTTGGCATGGTTTTGTTAGACTCACAGGAGGTTGCCGTCGTAGTAGGGTTCCCATATTCCCTCTCGCTTACCCACAGAACCATAGCCAGTCTCTTCAAGATCTTTCTTGCCAGAGCAAACCTTAGGGAGACTCACTGAAACCCAGTCAGAATGCATCATCATGATAGTGGCAGCACCTATTGTGTTTGCCACATGCCAGCAGGCAGGGACTCTGGTGAGCAGCCAGAGGTACCCAAGTAGCTATCCACGCCCCCTTTATACAAATGAAGGAATGACTTCATAGGGTAGAATTGAGATCCATACCCTGGCTTTCAACCAGCATGTTGAGCTGCTTCCCCTGTGTTGTCACTTGTGCATTTGGAGCTCAGATGGGTGCCATGAGACTGGTTTCTACAGGAGGGAAGTACTTCATCCATTCTCAATGGGGAAGTGAGGCTGTGTCTCCTCTGGGGACAGTTCTGTCTGACAGACAGGGATGCTGAAATGCTAACCACTTCCCTTCTTTCTCATTTCTGAGCTGCTTAATCCCTGGCTCAAGCACAGAGGTAGCCAGTTTATAGATGGAGTCTCAGGGTTGTCATGTTGACTGCCAAGGAGTACGAGCCCAGCATGATGGTGACAAAAGAGATGGCCTGTTGGCACAGGGTAGTGGAAGAGGTATTCAGACCTTGCTGGGGAGTCTGAGCACCTCTTAGAGGCCATGCCCCAAGCCTCACCCTTGGTATACTCCTGCATGGTTGGCCTTTCTTCAAGAGGCTTGGTTCCAAATCAAAGCACTATTTGTGGAATATCACACCTGCCCATCCCTTATTTCTTTCTTTTTTTTTTTTTTTTTTTTTTTTTGCGGTACTGGGGATTGAACTCATGGGCATTCTACCTCCGAGCTATACACCCAGCCCTATTTTTTTTTTATTCTTTATTTTGAAACCGGGTCTCACTAAGTTGTGGAGTGCCTCACTAGGTAGCTGAGGCTGGCCGCGAACCCGGATCCTCTGGTCTCAGCCTCCCGAATGCTGGGATTACAAGCGTGCGCCACTACGCCCAGCTCCATCCCTTATTTCTACTGGGGATTGAGCCCAGGTACATTCTACCTCTGAGCTACCCACAACCTTTAGGGTTTTTGCTATGTTGCTGAGGCTGACCTTGAACCTGTGATCTTTGTTGCAAGTGCAGCCTTGCAAATACTAGGATTATAGGCATCCTCCACTGTGCCAGGTTTCCCGCTCTTTAAATGTCCATGTTACTTCTGTGTGTGCAGTGGGAAAGGAAGACCATGGGGTGAGTGTGGTCGTGTCTGTTTCACTTGTTGCATTTGGCACCAGGTACAACAGAAACCAAGGGCATTTGAGCCCAGATGACCTTGGTAACTTGATCTCTTGCATTCCTCACAGTCTAGCCAAGAAGTGCATCCAGAGGTCTAGTGTCTGAGAGCTGGCTAACACTTTTGCATTTACAGAGTGCTTTCATGTTATCTGAGCCTCATCATAGTCTTTACAGATGAGGAAACTGAGCTTCAGGGAGGGTAAACAACATATCAGGTTCTTCACTTGGGATATGGCACAGCCAAAGTGGGGTCCTGTATCTTTGGGGATGCCCCAGTGTATAGTATGAAACTTGCCATGCCTGAGACCTGGATTCCAACCATGGCCAGCTTTGTTGTCTTCTCTGGGCCTCACTTTCTTCAACTTTTTTTTTTTTTTTTTTTTTTTGTACTGGGGATGGAACCCAGGGGCATTCTACCTCCAAGCTACACCCCCAGTCCTATTTTTTATTTTGAAACAGGGTCTCACTAAGTTGTGGAGAGCCTCACTAAGTAGCTGAGGCTGGCTGTGAACCCAGATCCTCCCAAGTACTGGGATTACAAGCATGCGCCACCACGCCCAGCTCTTCAACTTTTAAATGGTCATAGTCACTACCTTTGCCTCAACAGGTCCTTGTGAGGTGGAGGGGTGATGTGTAAGAAGAGGGTGGCCTAGCACCTGGCATGGAGGGGGGGCAGCAGGTATTACCTGTGACTGTTCATCTCAGCCTACACCCATTAGGAATGAATCTGGCTCCAATTCATAGAATAGTAAAGTAATGTTGACTTCAACAAATGGTGGGTATTAGCCTCACAGTAAGAAGTCAGAAAACAGGCAGTCCTGGGCTGACCGAGGGCTACATGGTGCCATCAAAGATAGTTTACCCTCTTTTATTCCCTTCTATTCTCCATAGCATATTGGTTTACTGGCTCATGGTCACAAAATAGCTACTACAGTTCCATCCATCTTTTTCAGGGGAAAGAAGTACAGTCTATTCATATTTCTCTCTTTTGTAAAATGAACAAAAGCTTTCCCAGAACCCGATCCCCAGCCACAGCAGATACCTGTTTCTGTCTTTTTGGCTTGGATTGAGTCTTCTGGCTATCCATAGCTGCCGAGACACTTGGAAAGTGAGCAATTACCTTTTCAGATTCAACTGTACAGGTGGCATGGAAGGAGGTAGATGAGAACCGAGTAGATTGAGCCCATTAGACTTGCCACAGTTCTTCCTACCTGTCACATTGTATTTAAAATGATATTTCATCAGCAGAGCACAGTGGCACTCCTGTAATTCCAGTGAGTAGGGAGACTGATGCAGGAGGATCACAGGTTTGAGGCCAGCCTCAACATCGTACTCCCTCCAACCTAGCGAGACCCTGTTTCAAAACAAAAAATAAAAAAGGAACTGAGGATGTAATTCAAAGGTAAAATGCCCCTGGGTTCAATTCTCAGTAACCCCCCCCACCCCCCGCCCGCCACACACACTCAAATTCATTCAGCAGGGGATCCTAGCACTCTTGTAATCCCAGTGACTAGGGAAGCTGAGGCAGGAGGATCACAAGTTCTAGCCCAGCCTGGGTCAATTGGTGAGACCCTATCTCAAAATAAAAAGGGCTGGGGATGTAACTCAGGGATAGAATGCCTCTAGGTTCAGTCCCCAGCACTGGAGGAAAAATGTCATCAGTCCTCAGGAATAGAGAGCTGAGTTAATCCCAGTCATGTGTTCATGGCACACAAATAGCAAAGCCCGTTTTCAGGACTTTAGTCTCCTTTACTCTCACAAGACATGTACTGTTTTATGTGTATTTATTTTTCTTAACATTTTAACTAAAATGTAACATAAAACATGCACAAAGCTTTACTACATGGCTCAAAGAGTTTTACTATTTGGGCTTCTCACAAAGCTTGCCTGCGCATGGCTCTCTCCAGTTCCAAGTCTACTTTAAAATGAGTCGGGGGAGGGGGGTACTTGTATGTGTGCCTTGATGCTATCAGCATAAAAGAATTTTCTTGAGCACTTCTTCATTTGGAGACGGTGGAAGGAAGAGGAGGTGGATGCATTCGGGATGGACATTTTTAGGCAAAGGGAAAAACAGCCACTAAAGGCATCGTAGAGACCCAGAGTTGGAAGCCAGCCCTCTGAGCAGAGATATGCATAGTTCTTCTTTGTTTCTCCCCTCCAGCAATTTCAATCCAGAGCTTGAGGGTATAACAACTTTCATCCTGGCTTTCATCCTGAGCCTACTTCATCCCAGCATGCTCCGAGAGGGGGAGGTTCATGCACTTCAGCGGAGCCATAAGTGAGGATGAAAGGGACCAGTTAACTCTACAAGCGCAGTCATGTAGGCAAGTTGAGGATTGAGTAGAAAAATGGAAACTATGTGGTTAGCTCCAGTGGCTGCTTCTCCTCATCTTTCCTTCCTGTATCTGCTAGTTCTGAGCCTGTGTCTTCTAGAATATTCAGCTTATACTAATAAGAGAGTTTTTGTGCTAAAGCAGTTAGAATATTTCATGGAGTTTATTGAGTAATTTCTGTATCCCTGAGCCTTTCAAGAGGTTTTGCTATATATTATTTCCATTATTCTCACGGGACTTGGGAAGGTAGTTAAGATTATTCTCATTTTATTTCATTATGATACTGGGGATTGAACCCCAGGTGCATTCTACTTCCAAGCTACACCCCCAGCCCTATTTTATTTTTTATTTGGAAACAGGGTCTTGCTAAGTCGAGGCTAGCCTCGAACTTGTGATCCTTCTGTCCCAGCTCTCCCTCTCCATACTTGAGTGACAGACATATACCACCATGCCCAGCTATTCTCATTTTACTAGTAAATAAAATGGGGGTTAGAGAATTTAAGTAATATGCTAGTCAGCAACTGGTTATAAGAAGAAAGGCTGTTATTAGAAGCTAGACATTTTAGATTTCAAAGACCTTATATCTTGTTCCATATCACCCCACTTTTTTTTTTTGGTACTGGAGATTGAACCCAGGGGCATTCTACCTCCAAGCTGCACCCCCCAGTCCGTCTTATTTTTTGTTTTGAAACAGGGTCTCACTAAGTCGCTTTAACCTGTAATCCTCCTGTCTGAACCTCCCGAGTACTGGGATTGCAGATGTGTGCCTCTGCACCCAGCTTGCCATCCCATCTTTTAAAAATAAGCCTCTACCTTCTTGATGTGCCAACCATCTTGTTATTTCTTCCATTCCCCAACCTCAACACACACTCTTCAATGATTGTCCAATAAGTGACTGATTTTAGAACAGCAGATAGTTGCAAGTAACTTGTTACTTATTTGGATTTTAGCTAGTTGTTGAAGCTTTAACACAGTGCACAAATCATTACTAGGTGGCTCAAAGGGTCTGTAATAATTCATTAAAGGAATTAAAAGTTAAAATCAAGATCACATTGGAAAAGACCCTCCTGGGTTATAACAAGGTGCTAATGTTCTAATGTCACTGCAAATCCAAACAAGCCATAAACCTTGAGTACAGCTTTGCTTCTGTGTGCCTCAGTTTCCTTCATTTGCTAAATGAGGCTAAAGTGCATGATTATTAGTGTTCACACCTATTCTAAAACAGGAGCTTCTGTGAACATTGGTTTTGTGATTCTAAAATGTATTCAGAATGCAAATATTTCTTAAAGGAGCTTTAATTATTAAATGCAAATCCAGAGAAGTCGGTAAACATGGAGGCTTTCAAAATGTTTTTAAAAATATATGAATTCTTTAGTCTTCCAAGTAAAGCTGTGTTTTCCATTGCATTTCCCAGCCCATCATTCCCACTAGGAAAGGGCATCATGAATAATTCACATTGCAGCGCAGATTCTTTGAGGGGCTAGCAGGTTTCATTTTGGATAAGATGGTGTAAAATATCGCCAATAGCCAACCTCAGCTTGCCAACCTAAATATAAATCCCTCCTTGTTCATTACATGAATTAATAATGTAAATGGCTTTCATTCATACCTGGTACTCTCAAATTCAACTAAGACACTATTGAGCAATTCTGAAAATAATAAATAAGATGGTATTGTGGTCTAATTAGTTAAAGATGTGCTATGCTTACAGAACTTGTTACTGCTTCATTTTAGACCCAGTAAGGAGAAAACTGGCCATGTGAGTGACTCAGGAGCATCCATTGTTAAGCATGGGCTCAATCCAGAGAAGACTTTCATGCAGGTTCATTATTTAAAGGTAAGCATATCTTGTGGCAGAAGCCAGCTATAATTACTAATGGTGCATGCCTATAATCCCAGTACTTGGGAGGCTGACGTAGAAGGATCATAGCTTCAAGGTTCCTATGAGAAGACAGGAACAATAAAGAAAATATTTAAGTTGGAAGTAGAGAGGAGCTGAGTCTCTTCCCTTTCTGTCCACAAGGGATGTTCAGGCTTCATGTGAACCAAGTCTGAATGGAAATGGCAATCACATTAACAAGTGAGTAGAAGGCTCTAGTTCACTCTCCAAGCCCAGCCTTCCCCATCAGAGTATACAAGGCAGCTTGGGGGGCAGGCAAGGCACAGTACAGTATATTCCAGATGTGCACGGTAAGCTATGGGTAAAGTGGGATTTACTGTGGAAGCGTTTTTTGTGATGAGCCCATCACAGGCATCTCTTCCTCTGTCTCTTCTAGGGCTACTTCCTTCTTCGGTTCCTGGCCAAAAGACTTGGAGATGAAACCTATTTTCCATTTTTAAGGAAATTTGTGCACATGTTTCATGGACAGTTGATTCTTTCCCAGGTAATTTTGGGGTCTGCATGAGTCCATGATATATAAGTGGAGGGGATGTGGCATGTGGAGATGAGATTATGCCAGTATTAAAAAATAGGAAAAAGATTTACTATTTCATAAAATGGGGACAATAGAAAGTTAATGAAGTAGACACAAGGAAAGCGCTGCTTTAGGAGGCGAGGAAACTTCCCATAGTTTGGGGACAAACTGTAACTCAAAGTTGTCTTGCACACAGTGACGAGAACAGTTGTACCCTATGTGACCTTAACAACAAAATCAAACATTCTTGCTGTTCCCTCTATTTGGAATTATTTAGCAAGGTTGTGTACTTCTTCCCTTTTGACTCCGCTTGATGCCACAGCCTCAGAGTTATCCCAGCCAAACAGATGCTCACCAGCTTCTTCCCTTTCCTGGCTTTCAGTTGCATTGTTGCTATTATCTATGATTATGTTTTCATTGATATGGCTCTTCATTTCTTATCTATCTCCTCCACTGCATGTATAAGCTCAATAAGACCAGACATGCTTTTTATCTCACCAATATTTAGTACATGGCTGGCACATAGTAGGTATGCTGTGAATAGTTGATAAACTGATGAATGACAAGATACACTGAAATATTCAGACAGTCTGGCCACAGAACACCCAGAGAAAGACTCTTTTGTCTCAGAGCACAGCAGCCCGTAGCAAGAAAGCTAAAACGAGAGCCTTTGCAAACAGTGCTCACAACTGATAGAGAACAGACCATGCACCCGTAGAGGGATTAGACAGAAGATATTTTTGATTTTTGATTATTGTGTGCATATAACAGTTTGAGCCACACTGTCTACAATGTTAAATACAGGTCATGTGCATGTACAATCTAAGCACATATAAAAAGAGTAATAGGTGTAATAAGACTAGATGGCTGTGTCCGCTGTTCTTTTATCTTTTTGGTGTCTGGAAGAGGGGATTCTGTGACCATGATAATTATTCAGAAAACATGTGACAGAAATTTCTAGCCCTGTATAATTCCCAAACCAGTTTCAGTTCACTCAGCAGAATCTATATGCACCTGCTTTTTATTGAATGCTTTTACCAGGACTAAAAAATAACTACCAAATTAACCATATGACAAAATCAGTGTTAGTTTTTAAAAAATTGTAATGCTTAACTTACTGTTGTTAGCACAAGCTGTCTGGCACTGATAGCATGTAGACTATTGGGAGAGTAAGAAGTGAAAAAAAAAAAAAAGCTGGGGCTCAGGCTTATAACCATTACCATGGACCCAGATATAATTTCATCCCATGCCCCTGTCAAACAACAGATTTTTTTTCCTTGTCTTTGATTTTGTTTTCAGGCCTAGTGCAGAGGTGACAAATAGGATCCTTACTATTTATTGCTAACTGACTTTGTTAATGATCCTAGAATCAGCTATGAGGAAAAGCCCTCCTTGTGAAATAAAGATTTATAAATTGCTTTTGCAAAACTGCAGCACACTGAAGGAAAGAATGAAGAGGGATCAGCAAACTGAAAAGAGGTGGTGAGGGAAGGAGTAATCCTAAAAGATGCTTCTCTTTACTTTAGTGTGTTGTGGTGAGTGGGAGAGAGCTTTTGTCAGGAGGCCACTCTAGGGGTACATGGCATTTCACAAAAGGAACCAGGAAAACTAGGGTTTTGTGGTTAAAGACTGGGTCTCTGCAAGGAGAAGGAAGACCAACAGAGGCAACAGAGAAACTAGGAAACAAAGGGACTTCAGATCAATGAGGTGAGAGACAAGCAGAAGAGTGGAAGGGGAGTCGGGGAGGCCGGGAAGGGGAAAGGCTTGATGAAGGAAACATTTCAAATAATGCTGTGTCCTTATATGAAGGTATTGCTACCAATCTTACTAACATATACAGGGAGGGAAACACACCAAGTACTGTGTGCAGATATGTTTATATCACTTTCAACCTCACTATGAAGTATAATTATAATGCACCAATAAAATTATATTTGATTTTGGTGGTACACACCTGTAACCCCAGTACTTGGGAGGCTGAAACAGGAGGATCACATATTCAAGGCCAATGCACAGTAACTTAGGGAGACCCTGTTTCAAAATAAAAAATAAGCCAGGTGTTGTAGCACATGCCTATAAATCCCAATACTTGGGAGGCTGAGACAGGAGGAGCGTAGGCTCAAAACCAGGCTCAGCAACTTAATGAGATCATGTTTCAAAATAAAAAAATAAAATAGGGCTGGGGCTATAGGTCTGAGGTAGAATGCCACTGGGTTCAATCCCCAGCACATAGATAGATAGATAGATAGATAGATAGATAGATAGATAGATAGATAGATGTAGAATACCCCAGGGCTCAATCCCCAGTGTATCTCTCTCTCTTTCTCTTTCTCTCTCTCTCTCTCTAGCCAATTGGGTCAGTTCCATTGATAGATGGTTCAAAGATTACCTAGATGAGAAACAGGTATCTTCTTGAGTTGGCCAGAGCACAGGACAGAGAAGTGTCAAGCACTATGGAAGGAATGTGTCCATAGCCTGTGGGCTGTCATGGAGATGCCAGGTGTTAGGTCTCTGTGATTCCATGTTGGGGTTAGCCTCTAGCAAGCTATTGTGCTGCCTGCTGGTCTCAGCTTGGAGGCAGGAAGAGGCAGCTATTCTAGGACATGACCTGCTAGGAGGCAGGGCAGCCTTCTTTCCTTCTTGGGAGAAGGAGGGAGGCTCCTGAGTCATTCTGTATTCATGCAGGGTTCAGGGTCGTTGTGTTTTGCAACCCGTAAAGAAAGGGTCCACTTGTAATTGGAAAATGCAAAAGGGCAGAATTAAGGTTAACTCTGAATTTCCTGCTTCTCATGCAATTAAATTCTCCCCCTTGCCATTAAGTTAATGTAATTTTCCCCCACATAATTGAGCATAAATTACCACGCAAATATGGGGTAAGCTGGAATGGGCTGTAAGGAGATAATGAAGTGAAATTAGTAATTACAGTATTTGGATTTTTAAGAATCAAAAATCTTGCCAATAAGCCAATGAAAAAGCAATCTACAAAGTAATCTACAAATATGTTGGATTTACAGAGAAATCTAACAATATATTAAATTGTGGCAAATGAACTTATAATGTAATATTTTTAAAAGAATTTTTAAAATAATAAAAATAATGACTTTAAAGACCTTAAGAAAAAATAATTCTTTGCATTCTAAATGACACTAGGTTTACTCATATAGCCAACAAAAGTACAAAATAGAGAAATGCATTTAAATTTAAATTTCAGATAAAGAATAACATTTTTTAATATTTATATCCCCAATTTAACTGGGCATACTATATTTTATATAGCAACACCAGTTAAAAACAATCAAATTCCAGGAGTAGATGGGCTGGAAAGTTGGGTAATTGTACTCAAGGTACAAATTAAATATAAATAAATACTCATATTTGAATTATTTTTAGGTCTTACGGTATTGTGGGGTTGTTTTCTTGTTGGTGCTGGGGATGTTTTGTTTTGTTTTATATGTAGTGCTGGGGATTAAACCCAGGGGTGTTGTATCACTGGGCTACATATCCAGTCCTTTTTTCTTTTTTTGCGGTACTGGGGATTGAACTCAGGGGCATTCTACCTCCGAGCTATACCCCTAGCCCTATTTTTTATTCTTTATTTTGAAACAATCTCACTAAGTTGCGGAGTGCCTCATTAGGTAGCTGAGGCTGGCTGCGAACCCGGATCCTCCGGTCTCAGCCTCCCAAATGCTGGGATTCCAAGCGTGTGCCACCACGCCCGGCTCTATCCAGTCCTTTTTATTTATTTATTTTTTAAATTTTGAAACGAGGTCTCACCAAACTGTTGAGGCTGGTCTTGAACCTGTGATCCTCCTATCTCAGCCTCCCAAGTACTAGGATTACAGGCCTGATCCACCACTCTTGAGTTTGTGGTTATGCTCTAAAAGAGTCGTTATCAGACGGGCCTGGTGGCGCATGCTTGTAATCCCAGCATTTGGGAGGCTGAGACTGGAGGATCCAGGTTCGCAGCCAGCCTCAGCTGCTTAGTGAGGCCCTCCGCAACTTAGTGAGACCCTGTTTCAAAATTCTCTCATGTAAACATCTCAGATGTCCAGCAACTGAGGCTTTGTACAGCGGCAGGAGAAGGGCTGGGGATGGAGGCGGGGCTCCTGAACCACATTCAGAATTGTGGATGTCTTTGTTCCTAGATTAGCATATTTATTATCTTGATTTTTGCTTTCATCTTCCCATGGAGCAGTGCAAGCAAGTTGCAAGTGAGTTTCTAGCCTTTAGGAATTCTGATTATTCACTAGTTTTTCTAGAAAAGCTCATGAGGAGAAGATATGGGTAAGTAGGAAGGGATAATGCTCAATGCTATGGCCAGCCTTTGAAAATAGCTAATTAAGAAATGAAATAAACTGTTAGGTTAGTTCAAAATAACATTGTCTTTTTTAATTTGTTCATGGTTTTTACACAAAAAAATCTCTGTAAGTGATTGTATTGAAGCCCTGGGAAATTAATAAATTGAGTATATAGGCTAATAAGTTGACCTGGTCTTGCTCCCCAAGCAGGTACGCTCTGAGCATCTGGGAATACTCAGTCTCTGGCAGGGTTGCAGGCAGTGATTTATTAATGGGCATCTTTAATGGTTTGCTTTTTTCTTATTTCAGGACTTTCTTCAAATGCTACTGGAGAGTGCCCCAGAAGAAAAAAGGTGAGAGCCAATTTAGAAATTAAGAGCCTAGTTTTACTTTTTATGCTAAAAAGGATCCTACCAGCAGAGCAGGATGGAGCATGCCTATAATCCCAGCACTTGGGAGGCTGAGACAGGAGGATTGCAGGTTTGAAGATAGCCTCAGCAAGTAGTGAGACGCTTAGCAACCTAACGAGACCCTGTTTCAAAAACAAAAATAAAACAGGGCTGGGGATGTAGCTCAGAGATAGCCCCTGGGTTCAATCCCTAGTATCACCCCCCATCCCCACCCCCACCCAAAAAAGTATCCTACCATTGTTTGGCTTGTTAAAAACTGGAAAGTTCAGTTTTCCTCTTTTAATAGAAACAGAGTCCTAACTCAACCAATGAAGTCACAGGAAAATCAGCCAGACTTTGGAATAGGCCCAAGTGGATACTGGGGCCAACACACACAACCAAGATAGAATGAGGAACCCTGAAAGTGTTGTGGGAGTCAACTCAAGGACAACCTGTAGCCTCAGCTTCTGTGGCTCAATATAAGGAAACACTTTAGGCAAAAATGTAGTAGCAATAAGAGCCTAGGATGTAAAGTCAGGCTCTCCCAACTTCTATACCCAGATCTACCACTTCCTATGAAATTTGGAGCAAGTCACTTAATCCCTCCAAATTTCAGTTTAGACCCTCTCTGGTAGGATATTAGGATCAGAGAGCTAATATCTATTTAAAAATTAGGTGTTCAGTTCATGATTGATATAGTTACAATCACATAATCATCTTCTGTCCTCCTATCCACTATGTCACCAGTGGAAAAACTGCCCCGGAGGTTCCTAGAAGATAAGTAGCTTTTCCAAGACCCCTTACTGAGCAAGATAGCAAACACTGGAATTAGTTCTGTGTGGCTCTTGCCCATGCTCTTCTGAATAGATTGCTCAGTAAGTGCTCACTACCTTAGAAAGGAAGGTGATTCTCATCCTTGGGAATGTTCAGTTTTAGGCTGCCTGATCACCTACAGGATTTATAAAGGGGGTTTAAGATCTATGTTTCAGGTCAACCTATTCATTTCAATTCTTTTTTTTTAATGGGACTGGGGAATGAACCCAGGGACATTCTACTGCCAAACTACATCCCAGCCCTTTTTAAATATTTTGGTTTTGAAACAGGATCTTACTAGGTTCTGAGAGTCTTGCTACATTGCCAAGGCTGGTTTTAACCTCGTTCTTCATGTTTCAGTCTCCCAAGAACTGAGATTACAGATGTCATTTCAATTTTTTAACTCCCAATTTCATATTGTAATGTAAAGAGTGAATACCTTGAAATATTTTTAATAGCAAAATCAATATTCAGACATGAAAGAAAGACAGACATCTTTATTTTTTAATTTTTGGTACTAGGGCTGGAACCCAGGGGCATTCTACCTCTGAGTTACAACACCAGCCCTTTTTATTTTGAAACAGAGCCTAAGTTGCTGAGGCTAGACTCGAACCTGTAATCCTCCTGACTTAGCCTTTGGAGTCCTTACAAGACTTATCGGCATGTGCCACCGTGCCTGGCTGGCAATAAATTCTTTCACACAGCTTGGTCTTATATTCATGCAAGGCTAATCCTCTACATGTTGATGAACCTGTCTTATAAGCATTCTAAATTGTATCTCTCAAGGGTAAGGTATCAGGGGGGGTACAGGAGCTGACATGCAAATTTAGGAGGAGGCCCAACAGCCATGAGGATGTGGAGATTTTTTTCTAAGCATTGGATTTTTGCCTGGCCTATTTTGTTTAAAATCTCCCACCTTCCACCTTTCATTCGGAAAGGCTTCAAATTATTATTTTTTTCTTCGATACTGGGGATTGAACTCAGAGGCATTCTACCTCCAAGCTACACCCCAGCCCTTTTTAAGTTTAATTTTTTTTATGGTACTGGGAATTGAACCCAGAGGCACTCTACCTCTCAGCTACACCTCTAGCCCTATTTTATTTTTTATTTGGAAACAGGGTCTTGCTAAGTTGCTGAGAGCCTTGCTAAGTTGCCAAGGCTGGTCTTGAACCTGCAGTCCTCCTGTATCAGCCTCCCAAGTACTGGAATTACAGGTGTGCTCCCTTACTTTTTATTTTGAAACAGAGTCTTGGTAGGTTGCTAAGAGTCTTCCTAATTGCTGAGGTTGGTTTCGAACCTACTATCCTCTTGTCTCAGCTTCCCAAGTACTGAGATTACAAGTGTGTGCCAAATTCTTTCTTCAACAGGTAGAAGTGTTATTGTTAGTGTTTTTTTTAAATAAAGTAGAAACATGCATAAAAGCAAGCCAATGCATCATATAGAATTAACATACCCATGTCATTTGATAAATTCTTTTGTTTCTACCTTTTACCTTGCCTTTTTATGCTCAAGAAAATCTTACCCACAGAAACTGTTTGGGGCCTGAGTAACAGCCAAGATAATCAGCTTCTCAGGAGGTTGCTGAGGTAACCATTCCTTGTTTTGGAAGGTCTTAAGCGTTTCAAACTTGCCACCCTTTTAATTTTATTTTTAATGTTTTAATTTTGGGGTATGGTACTGGGGATTGAACCCAGGGTGTTCTACCAGTGAGCTACACCCCCAGTCCTATTTTATTTTGAAAGAGGATCTCACTGTGTTACGATGCAGTGGCTGAACCTGTGATCCTACTGGGATTACAGGCATGCACTCCTGTGCTCAGACTTTGTGTTTTACTTTAAAGTGGGTATGTGTGCTTTCTTCATGCAAAAATCAGATCAAATGTGTCCAGTATCCTTAAGATTAAGAACAACCTGCAACATACACAGTTTTCCCTTTTCTTTTGCACCTACCCCAGAATAACATTTCAGGCCTTCTGAGAGAATGTAACAGTTTCTTTAGGAACTAAAGCAGAGAAAGAAAAAGAAAGAGAAAAGAAAGAAAATTCATACCCCTGGTGTCTTACTTCCCTGGGCTAAATCTCAGTGAAGCAACAAAGTGCATTTTTAGTTGGGAGGTCTCTCTTTTAATCTTCTTCATCATAAGGTTATGGAGTTCATCTGGATGGCTCCTGAGCCCTCTGGATCTGGGAGACCTGGATTTTATCATTGTGAATATTTATTGAGTCAACAAACTCGGCTCACAAAGAGACTTTTGTTGTATTGTGGAAGTTAAAAGCAGCATCCCTGTCTTAATGGTGGCCACCAGCCACCAACCATGTGCCCTTGATAGGGTACCTTTTCCAGTTAGGATCATGTTTTGCCTAGGAGGTTTAAGCCTCCTTTTAAAAGTTCTCCTTAAAAATTAAGGAGATCTCATTCGTAAAATGAATCAAGTACACTGGAAAATATCTTAGAATTTAAACATCTTGCCTGTTAACTAATCTCAGGATCTAGTTCAGCTATTAAAACAGACTGTTTACCCTATTACCTATGCAACATATTGTACCAATTTTATCTAGGTCTCCAAAGGCCCCACACCTACCCCCTGGAGCCTCTAATCTTTGCCTCTGGTTGCAAACCGATCCTTGGGCACATCTGTTAAGCACGTGAGCTCTCAGAATGGGGCAAGGCTTTTCAGATCAGACTAGTCAGCTAGTGTTTCCGTGTCACAGTGCCTCTGCATTGTTCTCTTGCTGTGACGTGTGTGTGTGGGGGGGGGCGGGGTTGGTTACTGGGAATTGAACTCAGGGGTATTCTGCCTCTGAGTTATACTCCTGCCCTTTTTATTTTGAAACAGAGTCCCCTAAATTGCTGAGGGTCTTACTAAGTTGTTGAGGCTGCCCTCAAACTTGCAATCTTCCTGTCTCAGCCTCCCAAGTACAGAGATTACAGGCCTGTACCACCATGCCTGGCTTTCTTTGACTCACTTGATATTCCCTGTTGAGCATCTCCCATAACAAGCTTTAGGCTGGTTGCTGGGGAACAGAGAGGAAGAAATCCCAGGGCCAGCTTTCTGGAAGCTCCTTACCTATTGCTGAAGACAAAGACAAAGCAGGTCATTAAAACCAATGCAGGAAGTGCTCTGGTGAGGTTCTGAGTCCTGAGAGACACGGAGAAAGATCTCATCTGTCCTGTTCCTAATCTTTTTTTTTTTTTTTTTTTTTTTTTTTCGGTACTAGGGATTGAACTCAGGGGCATTCTACCTCCGAGCTACACCCCCAGTCCTATTTTTTTTTTATTCTTTATTTTGAAACCGAGTCTCACTAAGTTGCGGAGTGCCTCACTAGGTAGCTGAGGCTGGCCGCGAACCCAGATCCTCCGGTCTCAGCCTCCCAAATGCTGGGATTACAAGTGTGCGCCACCACGCCCGGCTCTGTCCTGTTCCTAATCTTGAGCCTTCAGGTACAATGGCCCCACTGCAGGATTGGAAAGATACCTCTGAAGGGTAGTGTGGAAGGTAGCTGGAGGCAGAGAGACGAGAACCCAGGAGACTGCTAGAGCAATTCAGTGATGAGATCTTGAGAAGCTGGGTACAATGGTGCACACCTGTAATCCTAGTACTTGGGAGGCTAAGGCAAGAGGATTTCAGGTTCAAGGCCATCACATGATAATTTAGGGAGACCCTGTGTCAAATAAAAAAAAATATATCAAGGGTGGGATTATAGCTCAGTAGTAGAACACCCCTGGTTCAATCCCTAGTACCAAATACACACACACACACACACACACACACACACACAGAGAGAAAAAAAAGGAAGAAGGAAAGAAAGAGAAAGTAAATAGAGAGAGAGAGAGAGAGAGAGAGAGAGAGAGAGAGAGAGAGAGAGAGAGATCTTGAGAGGTGGAATTAATGACAGAGCAGGTGACAGTGGCAGTGGGCTTGGAGTGTGATGAACAAATCCAAGGCATATTTTAGAGATGTCACAGATCCAACTTGTTTGATTAGTTGTAAAAGCTGAATAAAGGAGTCAAGCATGGGCCTGACCTCTCCTTCTTGGTCACTAAGTTACACCCTGAAGTGGCACTGGAAATACAGTAGGGACAGCTATTTGCTCCTAGACTCAGTTTGGGGTATAGATAATGGAAAGAGAGAGTACTTAAAGGGTAGAAGGGAGGAGATAAAGTAAGAAAAAAATAGCCAGGCATGGTGGTGCATACCTGTAATCCCAGTACTTGGGAAGTTGAGATAGCAGGATTGCAGGTTTGAGGCCAGACTCAGTAGCTTAGTGAGACCCTCAGCAACTTGGTGAGATCTTGTTCAAAATAAACGAATAAAATTGGGCTGGGGATGTAGCTCTGTAGCTTAGAGATAGAACACCCCTGGGTTCAATTCCCAGTACCAAAAACAAAACAAAATAAACCTGAAAATGAAAAAAAAAAAAGTGCTCAGAAGAAAATTGAGACAACGCCGAGTGCCAGCCCCCCTGCAGAAGCACCTTAGGGAGCAGCGGATCCAGTGTACCTTGCCCACCTGGTCTTCCCACATAATCAGCAGCGACCAGCTCTGTCTTTGCCCATCAATTATTGTGTTTGTGTGTGCATGTTCATTTGTTTGTTTTAATCCAGTACTTTTCCTCCCCCACAGAGTGAGGGAGCACTCATTTTATAAATGTTTCATCAGCAGTCATTATCTGCCCAAGCATAAATGCCTTGTTTTGATCAAGAAAATAAGTAAATGTGTACAAAGATTGGAAATGCACAGTATTTGCATGCACTATGTAGACAGGGAACTGAAAAAATGTAAATCACTGAAATTTGAAAGTCCATATAGAATATAGGTTGCATTCCAGAGCCTGGGATTACAGGCATGCACCACCATGCCGGGCTACTTTTCAATTCCTTGAAGCCTGCCATGTAATTCATGTTAATTTTGGGGGGGTCCTGTGCTCTCCTTTAGAGAGGCTGATAAGATGTAAGCCTCTGACACTGAAGACTGGAGCCAGGAGTGGTGAAGCCATTTCATTTGATTAGCAACAAGTTGAGGGGTATAAGTAGCATATGTGGCTGATAATCAACTTCCCTTCCTTATCATCCCAGGATCAGATTCAGTGAGTGCCCACAGGCATTACAATACCGTTTTCATACAAACCTGTGTATATTTCTGTTTACTTTAAACATCCAAAGAGAACAATCTGTCACTTTCTGGTTTTAAACACAGGTTATTTTTCTAACCAGTATTATGCAGGGATGGCTAACATATTCTCTCCCCTGCTGTGTTAATCAAATGTAACTGCATCTAGAGCCCAGAGGGGATGGTACCAGGCCATTGAAACTCAGAGTTGCCCTTTAGGATGCCCAGTTACAGCACAAGAGTGGGAACCACCTGCTGTTGCAGACACCCCTGGGGAGGAGGTGGGGCCTGGGCTGGCCTAGGTTTCAGCACAAGGCAGAAGTCCTGCTTGAAGTCCAGATTTGGAGACTGTGCCATCTTGGGTCTGTGTGCTTTTAGCTATCTGTATAAAATCAATTTCCATAGTGATCAGACATGCAGAAGAGTAATTTCCTGTAAGTCTTGGGTCCTGGCTAAGTGGAACTGCTTCTGCTTGTCTGTTGTGATTATTTAAGCCACATGATCTCAGAGGGGAAAAATTCACCATTGGCTTAGACTCTGAGTGTCTTAATGTGAAAAAGTCAACTTTTAACTTAACCGCTGCTGCATCCAAGGCCAGACTTAAATATTCATCTGCCGTTGCAACAATTATGATCCAAACAGCAAAAACTATGGATGTGCTATCTTCTTTTCTAAAACACGCAGTCCATTTCTTCCCTGAAAATTAAACATTTTCATGTGGTTTATCATAATTTCCTTGAGAGGTAAGGCCACTTACAGTACCTTGATTTTTTCTATGCAGCTAGAGTTAATACTTGAATCTTCCTCTAAGTTATTCTATGTTAATAATCCCCAGACAGACTTAGTGCTATGTGTTATCTGCACTGATACTGGGAGTTTTGAAATCTGGACTTTTTTCTTTAGCACTCCATACTGACTGATCAGAATCCTCTTGTGCTGCAGTTTCTCCACCTGCTAAAAAGCTTCACAACAATTGACACCCACTTTACTAGGATATTGTGAAGATTGAAGTGATAATGGCTGTAAGAGCCTTTGAACCTTTCCAAAGAAAGTGATCTGAAAACACATGGTGCTCTTCATCCAATGGAGTGTTTTTGCTCCAGATGCAGCTGAATGAGGAGCCCTCCAACCCCCTCACTGCCCCTCCCAAGGGTCTCCCCATCTCTTTAGAAATCTAATGGATGGGCTGACAAACAGGCATCCACCGTAGGAGCAAAGCGGCCTAGAGTGGGAGACATGTTAGTGAGGAGAAGAAGTTGGCTTTGTTTGGAACAAACATAGGCTCTTGGATTCTGTGGGTGTGTCTGTACCATATCAGAAACCAGTTCATCATGAGGCCAAAGTTTAGCACAGATAGAAAAGCTGGGGCTTCATAGGCAATACAGGTTCGAATCCCAGGTCTTCAAGTCCCATCTGTATGGCCTAGAATAAATTTCTCAACCTCTCAGAACTCTTATTGTTCAATTCCAGTATGGGGATAATAATGCTGGTCTTGCACAGTTATTGTGAAATTTAGATGAGGTTTTATCTGTAGTGTCTAGTATATAGTAGGTGTTCAGTAAATAGCAGCTACTGCTTTTGAACCTCTACTTGGCAGTAGATGGAGGAGTTTTTCTTTGTTTTGTTTTGGATGCCACTGTAGAATATCTGTGTGTATTCAAATACAAAATATAGAAAAGCAGAATTCACCTTCATACTTATCCATGAACAACCCTCATAATTGACCTGTGGTGGTATAGGCTTGTCATCCCAGTACTTGGGAGACTGAGTCAGGAGGATTGCAGGTTCAAAGCTAACCCCAGCAACTTAGTGAGGCTCTCAGTAACTTAGTGAGACCTTGTTTCCAAACAAAATGTAAAATAGGGCTGAAGGAATAGCTCAGAGGTAGAATGCCCCTGGGTTTCATTCCCAGCACCACAGAAAAAAAAAGAATTGGCCTAGGAAGATTGTATGTGGCCACATATTTCCTATGGTAAGTTGCCCTGCAGAGGTTGATAGGCACTGTGGTCTGCACGCCATCTCCACCCTCTGATAGGACTGCTTCTGTGCCACCCTTCATCCCTGGCACTCCACATTCCATCAGCCTCCTCCCATTGGCTCCTGTTATAACACACTCAGCAACCTCCCGTGTGATCAGCCAGCCTCCAGCCTCTCTCATTACGCTTCCTCATCTTATGCAGTTGTATCATCTGCAGCCATGCTTCAGAGCCCACCAGCAGAGCTTCCCAGGGCTCCTCTTTTGTTCTCACCTCCTTAGGTGCCAGCAGCGCAGGGCTGAGCAGCATCTCCACACTGGCTCTGCTCTGTCTGCCCTGTTCATGCCTTCCTTGTATGACACCCGTCAAGTGTTGACTCCTTTCAGAATCTCTCCTGGTGGCTTACTGTCCTCCCACCTGTGCCACCAGAAGCAGGTGGTTCCCCTCCACACCAGGAGAGTCCCCATCTGTGATTCTTTTTTTTTTTTTTCTTTTGGTTTTGTTTTTGCTACTGAGGATTGAACCCAGGGACATTCTACCTTCAAGCTACACCTCCAGCCCTTTTTATTTTTTATTTTGGAACAGGGTCTCACTAAGTTGCTAAGAGTCTATGTTGCCCAAACAGGCCTTGAACCTGCAATCCCCCTGTTTTAGCTTCCCAAGTACTGGTATTACAGCCATGTACCACCATGCCCATCCCTATCTGTCATTCTGACTGGCGTCTATCATATGTTCCTCTTAGACAGTCACTTTTTGAACTTTTCATCTCAGCTTTCCATAGAAAACTGAGGCGCAGTAGGCCTCAAATGTTCACCATAGACAGACATTTGCCTGTTCTCTGTTCTCTAGCCTTCTCTGGTGAAGACTTGGGGCCTCCCTCAACAACATTTCAGAACTCCACTCTCCAGCCCCTCCTCCATGCCACTTAGAAAAGTGTCTTTAAGTGAAATTTCCCCAGAGGAAATTTATGTCCGTGTCCTCGTACCAACTCCACTGTGGTGAAGCACAGCAGCTGCTCACCATCTCTTGCAAATCACTCAGAAGTGGCAGTTAAGTCCCTCCTCAGATATTGAGTCCCAGTTCCTTTGACCTCCCCATGGGCCCAGTGCACCTGTGCCTTTGACCATCACTACTGCTCTTTCTAAATCCTTTGTGGAGTCTGCATATTCCTCTTGAGCTGTGGAGGTTTTCAGAAAGCCCGTTTCCCAGAAGGCCATGCGCAGCAAAGCTCAGCTGAGAAGCTGACCTCTTGTTATGGCTTCCCTCACTGTCATTAGCAAGGTGGTACTGAAGTTTGTTTTATGGTCCTGGAGTTTGAACCCAGGGGTGTTCTACCACTGAACTACACCACCTTTTCATTTTGAAACAGGGTCTCACTAAGTTACCATGCACTGACTTCAAACCTATGATCCTCCTGTCTCAGCCTCCCAAGTATTGAGATTACAGGTGTGCACTGCCACATCTGGAAGGGTAAAAGAACTTTTGCTCCAGGGTTCAGGCCCAAGCATCCCCTCCCTGGTTAGGAAGGAATCCAGGAAAGGATATGTTCTGGTGAAATGTGTGAGGTGATTTTTGTGTGTGTGTGGTATTGTGGATGGAACCTAGGGGCCTTTTACCAGGATATACCCCCTAGCCCTATTTTATTTTTTATTTGGAAATAGAGTCTTGCTAAGTTTCTGAGAGCCTCACTAAATTGCTGAGGCTGACTGTGAACCTACAATCCTCCTGTCTCAGCCTCCCAAGTACTGGGATTATGGGCATGCACCACCATCCCTGCCAAGACTTGATCCTTTTTTTTTTTTTTTTAACTTATGTGGAAGGCAAGATTCTCAGTTAAAGACCTATTGTTGTCTAAAATGGATGGGGACTTAACTGTCACTGCACGGGCACTAGAGAGAACAGTGCATGTGGTAGAGGGCCAGGTCCCACCCTTGCACAGCAGCGTGGGCCTGCGTGGTCCCAGAGGGCTCTGTGTAGACTTCAGCATGCCCATCAGGGTCAGGGTGAGGGTCAGGGTCAGAGCCTTGTCTTTTCCTCTGGCCTTCTTCCATGGTGCTTTTCTGTAATGGCTAATCAGTACCACTGTCCTCCTGGCAGATCAGTTATGGTCACTGAGGGTATTTCTAGTCCTCTCCTAAGTAGATTGAAATCAAGAAAGAACAGTGATCTTCCTGAAGGTGCTCCAAGGGCTGCCTTCTCTCTTCAAGTCTCCCTGCCTCCACCACACATGCGCACATGTGTGCACACATCCACATATGCACCTGAGCACTTCTGCACCCACTCAAACCGCTTCCTGGAGACTTGACCATTTGTGCTGAGATTGATGCTATTAAATGACAGCAGAGCCACTGAGTACTTGGGAGGCTGAGACCGGAGGATCTTGGATTCGAGGCCCAGCCTCAGCAATTTAGTGAGGCCCTTAGCAACCTAGCAATACCCTGTTTTAAAATAAAAAATAAAAAGGGCTGGGTGTAGCTCAGAGATAGAACACACCTGAGTTCAATCCCTAGTGCCAAGAAAAAACAAAGGGCCCAGTGATGGTGGCACTGAGCTTTCATATGAGACATGTCCAAGGAATCCCAGTGATTCTGGGGACTGGGAGGACCTAAAGGGGTGGTCGTCATCCTCCTATCCTCTAATATCCTCTCCTCTTCTGTCTGGTAGTCTCACAGAGGACATCTTCCACATGAATCCAGACACCTTTTTCTGCATAATCTTTTTTCTTTTCCTGTATTTTTCTGCTTTGAAATAGCACTGTTGGAACTGGATGTGGTGGTGCAGGCCTGTAATCTTAGTACTTGGGAGGCTGAAACAGGAGGATCACAAGTTTGAGCCTCAGCAATTTAATGAGACCCTGTCTCAAAATAAGAAATAAAGTAGGGCTGGGGGTATAGCTCAGAGGCAAAATACTCCTGGGTTTAAGCCCCAATTACTCCCCCCCACACACACACACAAACAAGTGAAATATCTATAGTTGTCTCCTCGAGCATCCTTAGCTTTTGTCTTGGCCTAGTATAACAGGGTGTGTCGGTAATCAGTGGGAGAAAGGAGAGGAAAAAAAAATTCATCCCCTCCCTACTGCCCATACCACCCACACCAACACGAAGTGGGGGTCACTGGCCTCCCAACACCTTTACATTGCAGATATAACTTTCCATAACTTCTTCCACAAACCCAAAAAGGAAAGAGGAAGAATGTGCATCTACAAAAATGTAAAAGACACAAAGCTTAACAACTTACTATCCTAATATCTTACTAGGAAAGGTGAATACTATCTTTAAAAGGAATAGCTTTTATTAACAGTGAAATGTGTTTTCATTTACTCAAATAAAAAATAGCTAGGGATGCTTTCTTGCATGGCAGAACTGGTGTAAGTGCTGGAATTAGAACTCAGAGAGCTCCAGTCCTGGGAGGAGACAGTGAAAGTCAGGTCATTGAATGACTCAGAGTTGCAAACTGTGGGATGCTCTGATGCAGAGGATGGGAGCATGGGTTACCGATGCTGGGGAGGCCTTGCTTCAGCCTGGGAGGGCTCTGGGAAGGCCTCTCTGTAGGCAGAGGTCCTGGGCATGAGTAGGAATTATCTAGAAAGGAATGAATGGGTTTGTTATAAACTGCGTTACTCAGGGAAGACACTGTAGAAGAACGTTTATTGATCCTAAATATGTTGGCTACTGCCAGGCCTGGTGGCACTTGGGAATCTTGGATTTATGCAGGCAGATATTGTGACTGATGGAAGAGATATGGTGCTGATGTGACTGGGTTCCCTCCTACTCTACCCAGGAGAGCATTGCTCTCCTTCTCTGGAATATCAGTATAGTACCTGAGTAGTTAAAGAGTCCTGTGTAGTAAATGACTGGTAACTTTTAAATCCCTTACTTTTTGTTGTTTTATTTCTAAAGGCTTGAGTTGTCTGTTGAAAACATCTTCCAAGACTGGCTTGAGAGCTCTGGAATTCCAATGGTATGTTTCAGATAACTATGTTAATAGTATCTGTGGAGAAGAGTAAAGCTTGCACTTTAGTCTACCATCATGACGTGTGTGTGTGTGTCTTTCTGGGGATTGATCCCAGGGGCATTCTGCTTTCGAGCTACATATACCCCAAGGCTTTTAATTTATTTTTATATACTTTTATTTGGTGCATTATAATTATACATCACATTGAGGTATAGGGTAATAGGACATACATGCACATCCCCCCAGGTCCCACTCCTCCCCCCCCCACATGTCTTTGATGTTGGAACTGGTAATTTTATATATGTATATAGCATTATTTCAACTGTTACATTCTTTACATCTCAGTCCCCCTCCTCCTTCCTCTAACCCCCCTCCATCACTCCATTGGAGTCTCTGCTCTTCTACCTGGTGTTACCCTTGTTTCTCAGTTTCTATGTAACTTCCACATATAAGAGAAAATATACAACTATTAGTTTTTTGAGACTGGCTAATCTCACTTAGCATGATATTCTTGAGCTCCATCCATTTTCCTGCAAATGACATAATTTTATTCTTCATTGTGCCTGAGTAAAATTCTATTGTGTGTATATACACACATCCATTTATTGATGAACACCTAGGCTGGTTTCATAATTCGGCTCTAAACATGAATATGCAAGTATCTCTTTGATATTCTGACTTCAGTTCCCTTGGAAAGATGCCCAGGTGCTGTATCACTGGATCATATGGTGGTTCCATTCACAATCTTCTGAAAAACCTTCACAGTTATCTCCATAGCAGTTGTACTAGGTTGCAGATCCACCAAGAATGTAGAAGAGTTCCTATTTCTCCACATCCTTGCCAGCATTTATTATTGTTTTTGTTCTCTCTCTCTCTCTCTCTCTCCTTTTTTTTTTTTTTTTTTTTTTTAAGTTTTTATTTTTATTTTTTGTGGTGCTGGGGATTGAACGCAAGGGGATTCCACCTCTGAGATACACCCTCAACCCTATTTTATTTTATTTTGTTTGAAATAGGGTCTTATTAAATTGCAGAGGGCCTAAGTTGCTGAGGCTGGCCTTGAATCTTTGATCTTCCTATTTTAACCTCCCAAGTACTGGGATTACAGGCCTGTGCCACCATTGTTTGTATTCTTGATGATTGCCATTCTAACTGGAGTTAGATGGAATTTTGGTATAGTTTTGATTTGCATTTCCCTGATTGCTAATTATGTTGAACAATTCTTCATAGATTTATTGGCCATTTGTATTTCTTCTTTTGAGAAGTGTCTTTGTGGTTCAATTGCCCATTTTTAAAAATTGGGTTATTTGTGTTTTTTTAGTGTTAAGTTTTTTAAGCTCTTTATATATTCCAGTTATTAGTCCTTTATCAGAGGTATAGCTGGCAAAGATCTTTACCCATTCAGTTGGCTCTCTAGACTCTTGATGGTTTCCTTTGCTGCATAGAAGCTTTTTAATTTAATGCCATCTCATTAATTTTAGCTTTAATTTCCTGAGCTTACCGGGTCTTATTGAGGAAGTTTCTACCAGTACCTCTATGTTGGAGTGTTGGTCCTATGTCCTCTTATAACAGTTGAAATAGGGTCTTACTAAATTGCTGAGAGCTTTGTTAAACTTCTGAGTCTGGCCTTGAGCTGGCAATCCTCCTGTCTCAGACTTCCAAGTATTGGAATTATAAGCATGCACCACTGAGCCCAGCTACTACAATGACAAATACATACATACATACATACATACATACATACATATATACATACATACAAACATATAAAATGATCTTAATGCTGAGCTCTCCACTGTTTCAGCCTGCCATTGTGAACTTTGTTTCTGACCACTGTTTTCAAGCAACTGTGGCGCTGTAGGTGGACATGAAGGCAGTCCCTGCCCTGTGTTAAATGCAGTCTTGCATAGCATGGTATATATATTAGTTGAAGTCACCAGGCAATGGTTTAGTGTCCCCGGTAGGTTGAGCAGCTGGCCTCCGTCTCTGCTCTTTGGATGTAGCCAATCAGGTGGGCAGCTTTCATCTGACCCGTGATGCTCATGGTCTCTTGCCTTATTTCCCTAGTGCACCTGCCCTCAACTTCCTCCTCTGGTATGCATGAGGTTCCTGCTCCAGGTGGCCTCCTCAGACAACAACCCACTGAGTCATTCCTCTGTTTTAGGGACCTGGGCTCACTCTTATTCACGATTTTGTTCTCTTCCCACCTTTCAGTCCACAGGCAGCTCTGGGGAGTAAACCTTTCCCTGGTGAGGGTTAGTTCTGTGGGAGTCACTGGGCCTGAGACCTCCTCTTTCCACTACCCTCCCCAGGCCCTATGTTTCCAAGGGCCTCTTGGGCAGCCCAGGCCCCTCACCAACCCAAATGCTGGCTCAAGCATGAGCCGAGGAGCTGGGAATCTCAGGGTGACATCCAGATCCTTTGGGCCTAGAGCTTCCCTGATCTGAGCCAGCTCCCAGAGTAGACACAGATCAGGCCTGAGCTCTGTGAAGGCCTTGGTGGCTGGGAACAGACCCATGGCAGTGAGAAGCTCTGCCCTGGCTCAGCAAGCAGCTCTGGCAGCCTGCTCGCCTCTGGTTTCATGGCGGGTTATATGAGCTTCCCCTTGGGAGTGTCTGAGTGTCAGTGAATGTCTGTGACCCATGAAGTGAAGGAGTGGGCGGCGGGAGTGGGGACGCTCCTCTCCATTACCTTTTCATCCTTGCCCCATGTCTTTGTCCTTTCCCACCATACTGGGGGAAGATGTCTGCCGCCAACCATCAGTAGCTTACTCCTAAAGAGGGCGTTTTGCCTGTAGTTCAGGAATGCATGTCACCTGTTAAAAGCGGTTTGTTCGGCCCCTCCTTCCGGAAGCAAAAAAGAATTAGAAACAAAGCAAAACAGGCAGGGCAAGGCAGCACCTGAGCCCAGAAGGCAGTGCTTCCAGCTCCTGGGCACTGTGAGGTCCCATGGTTTCTAAGAGGGTGACTTCCAAACCAGGCCACTTGACATACTCAGAAATCTGGGGAGAACAAGCTAGAAACAGGCAAAGCTTGCCCTATGTGTTTCAGATGGAGGTGGGGGAGGACATTCTCTGAAGGCCTTTGGTTGTGCTCCTAAGCCAGGTTGTTATAAAGCCCCCAGACATTCCTGGTGCCATCTGGAAGCTGGGAAGCATTGGGAGCTCAGAGCAGGCTCCTAAATTCCCTGGGCTGGAACAACAAGGCTGCTATTTGCAGCAGTTAGCCTAGAGGGAAGAGAAAGGAAAGAATCCTTAATCACATGACCAGCCCAGAAGCAGGCAAAAGTTGCCACTTGGGTTGGGGCAGTGGGGTTGACCCTCCTCTCACTACCAGCAGACTCTGTAATTTCCCCTGGAGAGGAGGGGGTTTGCCACTAGCAGGAGGCTTTTGCTTTTCATTAAAGGGAGGGGAAGGGCATGAGGAAGGAAGAGACTTACCTCTGGGCTGTATATTTTTTCCAAAGGTCTGGCTGCATTAGGTGACAGCTTCTAGTGTAAGCTATAAGAATCTCTACTATAAACTGATGAAACCTGCTGTCAAAACAGCCAGGTGCAATGAGGTTCACCAGCTATAAATTGTCTTTAAGACTCAACTGGTATTTCCTTGGGTGCTTAACTCTTGAGTAAAAACAACAGCACCAGACAGAAAAGACCCTGATTTAGTGTGCGTGATCCACTGGTGGATGACCAGATGGCATCTTTTCACCTCTTCTACTCACTCTCTGCCGTTATGTATATGACTGCTGCCAATTTACCCGCTCTCAGCCCCTTTCCAACTCCTTCAGAGTTTCTTTCTGTTTCCACTTCACTGAAAAGCTGGGCCAGGGCTGGAGACCTCTGGTTGTAGGTGCCTGAATCTTTGTCCCATCATTATAGTATAAAGTTACCAGCACACCGGCCCTGCAATGCCCTCCTGCTCTTTGTTCTCCTTCAAAATTTCTGACTTCAGCAACTGAAGTCATTCATGACAAAAGTCACATTCTGCCAGTGAGGTTTTCATCCCACAGGTTACAGAGGCTTTTTGTCCTCTCTCGGGAAGACTTGCCTTATGGTTGGCCTTGATTTTCCTTTTTGGCCACGTTGAATGGAAATCATTAAGAAAAAAAAAAAAGCAAAAATAGCTTTGACAGCAACAAAAGTAAGCAAGACCCTGACAGGAGCAAAAGAAATGGGATCCAAAGAACACCTTAACTCTGTAACTTTTGGCCTGGCAAAGAGATGTAAAATTGATTATACCTTTGTATAATAGATTATTTCCTTTTAGGACATTTTTTCTGTTTATAAAAATTTACACATTTTATTTTTTCACATTTTAAACTTTAGAATACAAAAAAAGTTTGCAAATAAAATGATAACTTTTTATATGGAATCCTTCCAGCCATTATTTTAAATATTGAAATACAGATTTTATCCTTTTCTTTCTCTGCTGGGTTTATATGTGTTACTGGGGATTGAACCCAGGCCCTATGCATGCTAGACAAGAGTTCTGACATTTAGCTACATCCCCAGCCTGTTTTATTTCATTTTTGAGAAAGGGTCATCATAAGTTGCCCAGAATGGCTTCAAACTTTCAATCCTCAGCCAGGTGTGGTGGCACATGCTTGTAATCCCAATACTTGGGAGGCTGAGACAGAAGGATCCGGGTTCACGGCCAGCCTTAGGTACTTAGTGGGACCCTCCACAATTTAGTGAGACCCTGTTTCAAAATAAAGAATAAAAAATAGGGCTGGGGGTATAGCTCGGAGGTAGAATGCCCCTGGGTTCAATCCCCAGTACTGAAAACACACCACACACACACACACACACACACACACACACACACACACACACACACACAAACCAAAAAGAAAAAAACTCAATCCTCTTGCCTCAGCTTCCTAAGTATCTAGTATTATAGGCATGTACCACAAGGGTTCACTGTGCCTTTTTTAAAGTAAAAATATTATGTTCTTCATAGAAGTTTAAACAATAGCAAAATATGAAACATAAAAGCCCTTGCCCCCCTTAATCTCACTCCCCAGAGATAACCCATGCCTGATAACAGCTCAATGTGTGTCCTCCCACACATTTTCTATGCTGTACAGTATGTATGTGCATATTTTAAAAAATAAAATAGAAATTTTATCACCCCAACTTAAATTGTTTCTACAAGAATATATCTTGAGCAGTTTCTTAATATAATTTGAGTAGTAGTTTTATTGATGCATCATAATTATGCATTATAGCCTGGGATTCATTGTGACATATTTGTACATGTACATAAGATGAGGTAATTAATTTCATTCCCTAGTACCTTTCTTTACCCTTTCTTGCTCCATCCCTCTCATCCCATTCCTGTTCCTACTGGTCTCCCTTCTATTTTCGTGAGATTCCCCTTTTCTTTCCCTATTTTCTCTCTAGCTTCCAATATAAGAGAAAACATACAACCCTTGACTTTCTGAGTCTGGCTTATTTCAAAGAGCAGGATTTTTCAACCAGGTATGATGGCGCATGCCTATAATCTCAGTACTTGGAAGGCTGAGACAAGAGGATCGAAGATTCAAGGCCAGACACAGCAACTTAGCGAGACCCTCAGCAACCTAGTGAGACCCTGTTTCCAAATAAAAAATAAAAGAGGGTTGGGGTAGAGCTCGGAGTAGAATGCCTTCTGGGTTCAATCCCTAGTAAGTACCCCCCCCCCAAAGTATTTTTAAACAGCTGCATCACTTCCTAATGAACAGTACTGTAACTGAATTTTCTCAGCCTCCTGTACCTACTGTTGAACTAGTATGCTGTCATCTCTTGGTATCTATAGGAGATTGGTTCCCAAACCCCCTGTGGATACCAAAACTTGGCTGTTCAAGTCTCTAATATACAGTGTATAAGCCAGGCATGATAATGCATGCCTGCAATCCCAGTACTTTGGGAAGTTAAGACAAGAGGATCAGAGACCTTGTTTCAAAATAAAAAATAAAATTGGGCTGGATGTGTACCTCAGGTGTAGAATGCCCTTGGGTTTAATCCCCAGCACCAACAAAAGTAAATAAATAAATAAAAATAAAATTTATGTAGTATTTGCATATAACCTATGCATGTCCTCCCAGATATTTTCAATCTTCTCTATATTACTTATAATACCTAATACAAGGTAGATACTATGTAAATAGTTGTTATACTTTACTGTTTAGAAAATAATGGCAAGGAAAAAGTCTGTACCACTTTAATATGGATGGAGCTTTTTTTGTGTGTGTGTGTGGTACTGGGTTTTGAACCCAGGGGCATTCTACCTCTGAGCTACACCCCCAGCCCGATTTTATTTTTTATGTTGAAACAGGGTCTCTCTAAGTTGCTGAACTACTCTTGAACCTGCCATGTTTCAGCCTCCCAGGTACTGGGATTACAAGCGTGTACCACCATGCCTGGCTTTTTTCTTTTTAAAAGATATTTTTGATTCACGGTTGGTTGAATCCATGGACATGGAATCTGTGGATATGAAGAGTCAACTGCACATTACTTCTTAATTTGAAAGATGCTTGGGAGGCTGAGACAGGAGGATCCAGGTTCGCGGCCAGCCTCAGCTACTTAGTGAGTCTCTCTGCAACTTAGTGAGACCCTGTTTCAAAATAAAGAATAAAAAATAGGACTAGGGGTATAGCTTGGAGGTAGAATGCCCCTGAGTTCAATCCTTAGTACTGCAAAAATAAATAAATAAATAAATAAATAAATAAATAAATAAATAATTAAATAAAAATTTTAAAAAATGAAAGATGCATGCATATCCTCTTTGTCAGTTCTACAAATATATTTTTAGTTATTTTCATGTCTACCCAAACAAAGGTTCCCCCTCTATGCACACATATTTTAATATTCCTTTAAAACACTTGTATGCAAATACACTGGAGATAACTTTTTCCCTCTCCATCCAGCCTTTCTTCAGTACTCTTTTTTTTTTTTTTTTTTTTTTTTTTTTTTGCAGTACTGGGGATTGAACCCAGGGGCATTCTACCTCCAAGCTACACCCCCCCAGTCATATTTTTTATTCTTTATTTTATTATTTTTTTTTTTTTGCGATACTGGGGATTGAACTCAGGGGCATTCTACCTCCGAGCTACACCCCCAGCCCTATTTTTTATTCTTTTATTTTTTGAAACCGAGTCTCACTAAGTTGCGGAGTGCCTCACTAGGTAGCTGAGGCTGGCCGCGAACCTGGATCCTCTGGTCTCAGCCTCCCAAATGCTGGGATTACAAGCGTGCGCCACCACGCCCGGCT
>PVLC010000814.1:0-44581 GCA_004027655.1 Graphiurus murinus
CCAGTACCGCAAAAAAAAAAAAAAAAAAAAAAAAGGCTTCTGATTTTTTAAGATTGATTTTGTATCCGGACACCTTTGTTGATCAGTTCTATAAGTTTTTTGGTTGAGTTTGTTGGGTCTTCTAAATATAGTATCATGTCATCTGCAAAAAGGGATAGTTTTAGTTATTCTTTCCCTATTGTTACCCCTTTGGTTTCCTTCTCTTGCCTTATTGCTCTGGCTAGAGTCTCAAGTACTATATTAAACAGAAGAGGTGATAATGGACATCCTTGTCTTGTCCCTGTCTTTAGTGGGAACTCTTGCAGTTTCTCTCCATTTAATATGATGCTGGCTGTAGGCCTATTGTATATTGCCTCTATGATTTTGAGGTATGTTCCTTAGACTCTTGATGTTTCCTTTGATGTGCAGAAACTTCTTAGTTTAATGCCATCCCACTTATTAATTATTGTTTTGGTTTCCTGAGCTTTGGGGGTTTTTCTGAGGAAATATCTACCTGTGCCTATATGTTACAGTGTTGAACCTATGGGCTCCTCTAGTAGCTTCGCTATTCTCTTTCCAAAGAGGTTGAAATCAGAGAACTACAGTAATGTATGTACATACCCATGTTCAGTAGCACAATTCACAGTAGCCAAACTATGGAATCAACCCAGGTGTCCATCAACACCTGGATTGTGAATGGATCACAAAACTATGGGAAATACACACAGTAGAATTCTACTCAGTAATAAAGAAGAATAAAATAATGTCATTTGCAAGAAAATGGAAGGACCTGGAGAACATTATGTTAACTGATATTAGCCTGTCACAGAAAGTTAAAGGACATATGTCCTTTAATATGCACAAGCTAGGTGCATAGTAGCTTGGATACCAGAAGGACTCCAGATAACAGATGAAAAACTTCAGTGGACCAGTGGTCCAACGGAAGAGGAGGGGGAAGACTGAGGTCCATTATTGGAAATATCAACATCAACTGTGTGTTCATATGTGAAAATCCCAATATCAGTCTCAGTCCTCTGTTTGGGAAGAGGGGAGATCGGGAGGTCATGGGGGGGCACCAAGTGCTGTGTGCATGTATGTCAGTATCAACATAATTTATATTATGATGTGATATGATAATTCACTGATAAAAGCACATTAAAAAACAAGTCACCCCCCCAAGAAAATTCCTTTTACTACCAATTTCTGCACTCATTTGTAGGTGTAAACCTTCTACTGCATCTGTTTTCTTAGAATTTTCTCACTAAATAAACTCTAAATATCCTGGAATTTCATCAAAGGGGCCAATTATTAGTAATAATAATCAATGCAGTTAATAGTCCTACCTATCCTTTTTTAAGACTGGACCTATGTGAACATGTAATAAAATGAGTTGAATAGATTTTTATCTTCTTAAAGCAAAAATTGAAAATAAATAAATACAAGCATGTGTTATAGATAGAAGGGTGGTCTGGTCAGTTGTAGTGGCCTGGCTTTCTCCATCAAGCCTTCCCTGACCCCCCAGCATTGAGTTCAGGACCATCTCTTTCCCCCCTTATCAGCTCTCTCCACCCTTCTCACACTACACCTTATTATTTTTATTTTGTCATACATTCATACTTTATGGGCAATGGTCTTTTCCCTTCAAGACCATGATGGTTACCTACTATGTTCTTTGTATTTTATCTAAGTATATAACATAGTATAATAGACATTCAATCTATTTTTTGTTTCTTTGAAGGATAAAAAAGGACAAAAGAAAAAAATGTCTTTATCAATTTCTCAGTTATTTATACATGTAGCACTTTTGGGAAATTATACATTTAAGATACAATAACAAAATGTTTTTTATTTAAGTGCAAACTAGTTCAACAGCAAAATTAATATATGTGATATATAGAAAGATATAATGATTATATATAAAAAATTAACTTAGTCCAGGTATATAGTAAATGCTTAACAGGTGTTGAGTTTCGTTTATTATCTCACTTTGGGAATTGGGCAAATATGACACATATTTAAGTGTTACTACTTAAGTTCCTAATTTCACATTTTCCATAAAGTAATCATAATATTTTCCAATATATGTATCTTCAAGAAACATCATTTAGTAATATGTGATAAAGTTAATTGCTTTTGTAGGTTTCTTTTTTCCTGCTATATTCCTATATTCCTTTAAGCTAAATTTACTATAAGAAGAAAGTGATACTATCATCAAATTAGAATATAGATAACTCCTGTGTTATAAGCACACAGCTTCTTTTCGAAGCTGATCCAGGAGATTTCAGGGAAAGATAACCAGAGTTTGTAACATTGCCAAGGAGGGTCTGAATGCATTTGACTTTGGAATATTGTAGATGAAAAATGTTGGTCGTTGAGTATCAGAACAGAATTAGCTTGAAACAAAGAGGCATGATCTCAAAGCCTATATGGTTAGGTATTTAAACCTAAAATGCTGTCCTTGAAAATTTTCCATAGATAATTAATATAATTTACAAAATTGACATCCTAATAATTTTCCTACATATAATTAATTCTAGATTATTCATGGATATGAAGATGATACTTTGGCTTATTTCACATTTAAGTGTGACAGGATTTATATAGCCATGTTAATAATAATAATATGCCACTGGCCAACAAGGAGATCGAAATAGATTTCCTACTTTCCTGCTTAAAAGCTATGCTTCTAAGAAAAAAATATAATGAAGTGATAGAAAATAATAAAAGATAAAGTGGACTTTCTTATGATGTTTCTTTGTTTAATTCTATGCTGAGAGTTATTTATTGACACATAGAAGGGAAGAGCATATGACGATTTAAATAGCTTCCCATGCATTGAAACTTTAATGTAATTTGGTTATTTTATTAGAAGGATTTTTTTATGTGTCTGAAGCCAAGAGAAAGACTAATTAAATATCCCGGAAATGGCAAGAATAATTTAACAGAAATGTTAATTGAACTGAATTTTTTAAGAACAAATATTAAATGAGATAATTTTTTTATAAAGGAAAAAACAGAAACAAGTAGAAAGAGAAATTATGAAGGAAAATGACCTAGAATTGGTTTTCTTTAGGGTTTATATTCCAGAATTTCATTGGGTCAGGATTGAACTGGACAGGCATATCATGAAGGGTCTTACAAGCTATGCCAGGATATTTGCAAATATGCTGTAGGCAAAGGAGAGTAATTGAGAAAAATTTGATTAGAGATAACACAACATTTCTTATTAGTAAGGAGCATTTTGGTGGTATCAGGGAAGGTGAACAAGAGAGGGCAAGCTTAGAAACAAAAATCCTGACAAGGCCATCACCAGTGAAGATGGAGAGGAAATAAACACTATAGAATTATGTAGGAAATATATCAAAAAGAACTCAATAAAATTAAAATGTAGAATTTAAGTCAGAAGGTCAAATTGAGGGGCTGGGAATGTAACTAGGTTTTAGGGCATATGCTTAGCATGATAAAGGACCAGGTTCTAACACCAAAAAGAAAAAAAAAGGTTCAGACTGACTCTAAAAGTTTGACAACTGCCTTGATGATGGTATCTCTTATCAAAGCCACAAATAAAGGAGGCAGGTTTTAGAGTATTTGACAGTCATTGCCTTCATAAGCATTTGAAATGTTTTGGGTTCTATATTCAATGGTAATAATTTAGTTGCATACAACTGCTTTCCTTGTTCAAAGAAGTAAAGAACAGCATAAATTTATCTTGCAAATAAACAGAAATATTACTGTCAATAGGCACATTATGTGAACTGATGCAAAATCTAGAAAAGCCCATCACTATACTTTAACTTATGTACCCTTTATAGTAAAGAAAATGAATATAGTAAGATTTTCCAATTCCTTAATTTTAGTAATATATAAGAATTATATTTCTTGGTGTACTGGCAATCTTTAATATATGTTGAATTATAAATTATTATATGGAAATGATAAACTGGGTGAGGTAGGCATGCCTATAATCTCAGGTACTTGGGAGGCTAAAGCAGGAGACTTATAGTTCGAGGCCAGACTGGACAATTTAAGGAGACCCTGTCTCAGAATAAAATAAAAATGGCTGGGGATGCAGCTTAGCAGTATAGCACTTGTATAGCATGTTTGAGTCCCTGGGTTCAATCCCCAGTACTATAGGAAAAGCAATATCAACAAAAAAAGATAAAATTTACCCTTTTTTATATTGTAAGCATTTTGTAAGAATTCTTTCTCACTAATATGAATGTTGGGAGCAAGATTTAAATTTGTATCATCATAGTTTTTACCTTAAAATTATCATAACTTAGCACTTAAGCTGGCTTTTACTAGTGCCCTTGGGAACAGGATGAGATCTCAGTGTGGTGACTAATAAACTATAGCTTCTAATAAACTGAAGAATACTAATTTTACAGTGGTTGGTGCTCTGACTGAACTTTGGACTCTAAGCGTTATAGTATAACTCATGTGTTCTGGATGCCATATTTAACAACTTGGAATGGGGCAGAGTCAGTAGAATCTCCTTCCAGGAGAATCTAGCTTGTAACAGATGTGGCATCTTGGGAAGTATCTTTACTACTCTCCCTTGCCAAAGCTCCAGGCTGAGCTTACAGCCATTACTTGATGAAGCATTACCTTCAGGAATGTAAAATTGCCTATGGTGCCACATAAAGCTTCCCTTTGGAAACATTCTCTCCCTTGTCTGTAAGACTAGGATGTCTCTGAGTTGTACTTAGTAAGCCCTTGGTGTGTATTTGTTAATTGAAGCAAATGGTCCTACTAACTCAATACAAATCAATGTTTATTCAGTCTCTTCTTCCCTTTCTTACTGGATTTTCTTCACTACTGCTTTAAGAGGAAGATGTCTCTTCAGCTTCCTTATTACCATAGGGTGAATTGTTATGTATTGGAGAAAGAAATTTCAAAGAGACTTTTCAAAGCACTGCAAATCTTCTATGGGTGATGGTTCTAAGAGACAGGGCTGTTGAGTTTCAAAGTCAGATGCATTTGTACCCACAGTCAGAGACTATCATGATGGGAGGCGGTTAACTTTGTCTTTAAAGACTTTTTGTATCCTGTCCATAAGCCTAAAGGTATTCTTTTAAAAATAGCTTTCATCTACAATAAGGAAGTTTTTAGGACATAATGTAATGTCTCAATACATATATACATTGTGAATGAGCAAATAAGGACAATATCCTTCACTTCACATGCTTATTTCTTTGTGGTAAGATCAATTGAAGTCCATTCTTTTAGTATTTGTAAAGTATACACTGGATTATTATAGTCACTTTGCTACAGGTACCAGAACTAGTGCGATTGATTAGCAGAACTTCTGTATAATTAGAAGTTTGTACTTTTTGACCAATATTTTCTGGTTTTCCTCCCTCTCTTCCCAGCCTCTGGTAACCACTGTTGTCCTCTATAATAGACTTTGCTTATTTTTATGGATGAGCAGTGTGTGTGTGTGTGTGTGTGTGTGTGTGTGTGTGTGTGTGTGTGTGCGCTACATTTTTTATTCATCCATCCATTGATCGTCACTTTATTTCCTAATCTTTTTTGAAGAATACTAAAGTGGACAAGAGAGTAGAGACATCTCTTTGAGATTCTGATTCCACCTCTTTTGTTTATGCCTACAAATGGGATTATTCCATTATGATAGTTGCATTTTTAGTTTTTTGAGCAATTTCCACACCTTTTTCTAAAATGGCTATACTAATTAGCATTTTCACCAGTAGTATAACCAAGTTCCCTTTTCTCTACATCTTTAACAATACTTTTTATCATTCATCTTTTTGAAACTAGTCATTCCAAAAGGTATTAAGTCATATTTCATTTTGGTTTTAATTTGTGTTATCTAGGTAATTAGTGATATTGAGCATTTTTTTTGTATATTTGATAGTCATTTGTATGTTTTCTTTTGAGAAATGTCTTAGTTATTTGCTCTTTAGGGTATTTATTGTGGTTTTCAGTAGTTTGGGTTTCATATCTGTATATGAATATGAACCCTTTACCTGATGCATAACTTACAAATATTTTCTTTAATCTTGTGATTTTCTCTTCACTGTTGTTTCATTTGCTGTACAGAAGCTTTTTGGTTTGATATGATTTGTCTGTTGTTTGTTTTTTTTGCTTGTGCTTTGGGGTTCATATATAAGAAATCATTGCCCAAATCAATGTTCTGTAGATTTTTCCAGTGTTTCTTTTAGTTGTTTAACAACTTCTAGTCTTTTACGTTTTTATCCAATTTGAGTTGTTTCTTACATAAGGGATGAACTTGTCAAATTCATTCTTCTGCTTATGTGTACATAGGTTTTCCAACATCATTTATTGAAGAGACTGTTTTTCCTCATTGTGTGTTCTTGGAACCTTTGTTGTTAGTCAATAGACTGTAGGCAAGAGGATTTATTTCTTGGATCTCTATCTTATTCCATCAATATATGAGACTATTGTTAGGCCAGTAACCTTATCATGCTGTTTTTATTTATATACCTTTGCAATCTATTTAAGATTTTATTCAATTTCCATGAGGAATGACTTTGGTAGGATTACACTAAATCTGTAGATAGCTTTGAGTTATATGAATATTTTAACAATATTAACTCTTTTAATTCATGAACAGAAGAACTTTTCCACTTATTCGGGTTATCTTTAATTCCTTTCATAAATGTTTTATAGTTTTCAATATACAAAGCTTTTACTTTCTTATAAGGAGGTAAAAAAAAATAACCTAAGTGTTTTTTTAGGCTACTGTATATGGAATTGTTTCCTTAATTATTTTTGGATAGTTCATTGTTAATGTATAAAAATAATGCTAGTTTTTGGTATATTGATTTTGTAATTTGCCAGTTTATTGGATTTATCAGTTCTAACAGTTTTATGATGAAACCTTTAATGTTTTATATTCATAAGATTATGTTGTCAAACAGAAAATTTCATTTATGCCTCTCATGTCTGGATGTCTTTTATTCTTTTTCTTGCCTAATATTTTTAGCTAGAACATCTGATACAAAGTTGAATGGAAGTGGTGAAAACAAGAATATAGGACTTCTTGTTCAAGATCCCCAAATGGGCTATACTTCTTAAAATCAGTGCATTTTATTAATTGAAAAATCAAAGTAAACAATCAGAAGTACAAAAAGAAGGATAGATGAAGATGCATATTGTTTAAAAGTACCAGGAATCTTAAGATGAGAGGAAATTTCATACATTCAATATATATTGACATTTTATTTTATGAAATCATCACAATGCATTAAAAATCAAAACTTGAGCTATAATGAAAAACATATTGCAACCCCAAAAAAGTACATTCTGTTTTTATTATTGTTCTTAATTCTTCCTACTTCTATAGGTACATGGTCAACCATCCAAATTCAACACTATATTGTTTTAGTCATACTTTTTTATAAAAAATGTGGTGCGTGTCTACTGGGAGTAAAATAATTGGGTAAGGTGCAGCAATGCCTTTGAAGTAGAATGATGGAAAATTATATCATTAAATTTAGCATTTTCAACTTTTAGTAAGGAACACTAAGTGACATATTCACAGAAGTCACTTAATAAGTATTTGTTGACTAATGAAATTGATAGATGACAAATGACACATGTAGGTGTTATAGGAATCATCTTAGGAATCAAAATATCTTTGTTGTTGCTGAGAGTAAGGCAAAGCACAGCAATGACTAACTGGTCTTAAAATATGTCCTTGACATTCCAGTTATGATACATGAGGAACAAAATTACTAGCATCCTAATCTTCTTGAAGAAATGTCATCTACAGTTGGATTTGATCTGTCAATATCTGAATTAAAGGGGGAAGGACAGTATATTTTATTGTTTATATGTTTAACTCCATTATATAAAATTAATATCTTTCTCGTGTCTGTAGCTACTGTCATTTTTCCTCAAAGCAAATGATGCTATATTTGGCTTTGGATTCCCCTCAGAAGCATACTATAAAATGTGTGTTTATTTGAGAAGTGTTATAAAGAGGTACTAACAGAGAGGGTGATGAAGTGATCACAAGAAAGGAAGAAAACCAAGGCAAGGTGAACTAATGAGTGAATACTGTTGAGGGCAACAGAGGCAGTGCCACTCAGGACCTCTGGAAAATGATGCAGAACAGGCCTTAGAGTTACCTCCATTGAGGAAGAGAGAAAACTGAGCTACATTTCTTCTATTTCCCATCAGTCATTGGTTGATACTTGCTTTCAAGGCATAAATCCTTCTATGCTTGCAGTGTGCCTTGTACAGCCAGAGAAAGCCCTTGAGCAGAGAATCACAGGTGTTTGCAGTAGAATATCACAGAGTGTGGAAGAATTGGGGATGTCAAGGTAATATGGGTAAGGAACTGACAGAAGATGCTACATTGGTCATATATATATATATATATATATATATATATATATATATATATATGTATATACATATGTATATACATATATATATATATATACAGATAATTTTAAACTATCAACCTTTTAACTTGGAATAATTATGTCTTATAAGAATAATGAAAACTAGATATGTGTAACATAACCAGAAATTTCTCTTCAGGAATTCCCTCAGCTTCTCTGCTGCTAAATCTAAAACCTTTGTTCCATTTGCCATTTTTTCCTATTTCATATTGTTGGTAATAATCTAATGTGTGTGTAGGGGTATCTCATTATAGTTTGATATGCATTTTCCTGATGATGAGTAGTGTTGAGAATTTTTAACAGATCTGTTGTCTATTTAGATATCTTCTTTTGAGAAAGGTTCACTATGTTCTTTTGCCCATTTTTAAATAGTGTTATTCATTTTCTTGTTATTGAGTGGTTTAAATTTCTTATGTAGTTTGGTTTTGAGCCCCTTATCTGACATGATTTGCAAATATTTTCTTTCATCCTGCAATTGTCTCTTTACTGCTAGTTGCTTCACTTGCTATGCAAAAACTTTTTAGTTTCATGCAATTTTTTTTGCATGTGTTATTTGTGCTTTTGAGTTCATGTGTAAGAAATAATTGCCTAGATTGATGCTATGTAGATTGTTCCTGCGTTTTCTTCTAGTAATTTTACATTTTCAAATCTAATCTTTATATCTTTCATCTTTCTGAGTTGATTCATATATAAGGGGTTAGATAGGGTCCAGATGCATTCTTCTGCATGTGGATAGAAAGTTTTTTCAATGCCATTTATTAAAGAGACTGTTCTTTCCACATTGTATATTCTTGGCACTTTTATTGAAATAAATTGACTGTAGATGTGTGGGTTTAGTTCTCCCCACTCATTCCTAATATAATCAAGTATATTCTCCTCCTCCTTCCCTCATGCATCTATTGCTGATTGTCTTTGATGAATATCGTGGGGGTTTACTCAGCAATCTTCTTTTGTCATTGATCTTTTCTCTCTTATGACTATTCAGCTTTTCTCCTTCTTTCTTCCTGGGTCCTCCACATCTGTATTACCATATGTTCAACACCCTTCCACCTTGAACAAGAAAAACACACAAAAAACCCTCTTTTCCCTACCTTCTCCTTGTGATAGAATCCTCTTTGTAACTAATCTTGTCCAGGCTTGTTTAGAATCACTCTAGTCTTCTCATCTGCCATTTCTTTTACTCTAAGCTGGCCTCTGCACACATTGTTTCCTTTGTGAATGCCTCCCAGATCTCCCCATCCAGCACATTTTCCAGAACTGAGACAATTTGCTCTCACAGCAGGTTTGACTATATATACTTTCTTCTTCATGGAAGTATAAAATCTTTTGTAACACTCTTATTTGTAGTCTTTGGGACATTATGTTCCCTTGTACTATTGTTTTCTTTACCTGTCTGAATTTTCTTTTCTGACCTGACTTACTGGCTTTTTCTTATATGAGTTTTTGTTTTTTAATTGGGACTGTGGTCTTCATGCTTGGTCTGGATTCTGATGTAATTCATCTATTTCTAGACTACAACTTTAATGCCATAACAATATCAATAAAAACAACTATGTTAAGTGAGATTAGTCAGTCACAAAAAGTAAAAAAAAAAAAAGAAAAATGGTATGCTCTCCCCAATATACAGAAGCTAGGGAGAAAATGGGTCATAAGAGGGACTCTATATGAAGAAGGAGAAACCTTAGATGAGCATAGAAGGTGACTTAACTGAAGTGATGTGGAGGGGGCAGGGAAACACCCTAATGCACATGATGTACTTTCACAAACATATCAAAGTCAATCACTAAACTGAACTTGAGAAGGAGAATGGTGAGGGAATTGGGGAAGGGTTAAATGAGAGATGTGTGCATGTATGCCTTTACCAGCTTGTATCTAACAAAGATGTTTGTTTACAATGCACCAATAATAAAAAAATAAAGATAATAATAACATCCAAAATTATGGAACACTGGTATCTGACATCATTCTGTAAAAAAACACAGAATGTCTGGTGTGTAGTATTTCCTATACAAGTGTTTGTTAAAAGAAATAAGTAAAAAATACTTAAATAAGTGATTGTGAGAGTAACTTTTTTACATACCTGAGATGAAGGTTCATCCAGACAAAGGAGGATGTTTACGCAAAGACCAGGGGCATTGATGATCACTCAGGACATTAGTAAGGGACAGATTTCTCATCTTCATAGTTATCATATTATAGTATTTAAAATTTCAAGTTTTCTATTAAAAATTGTGACTCGTGAAGAAACAGGAAAGTTTGTTCCATATGCAGAATAAATGCGAACTGTTGTGAAAAATTTGGACATCACAATTTCTACATCACAACTTAAATAAACTTTTCTAACTGTGTTCAATTACCTAAAGAAGAAAGTTTAATGAATAAAAGCAAAATATAAGAATAATGTCTCACAAAAAAGGAAATAGCAACAACAAAAAAAGAGATGGGAGTAATGGTACAAAAAGCACTCCTAAAGGTAATTAGTTAACTGAGTATCAACAACACTATAAATATATTTTTTCTGTGATTTTTTTTTCTATTTCATGTAAAGACAGCTGCTTAAAGAATTATACAGCATTGACAAGATTAAGTATATAAAGATATAGTTTATATGGTACACATTGAATAAGTGACACATTGAATAAGGTACACATTGAATAAGTGAATAAGTATGTGGCAGGAACTATAAATGAAGCAAATGTTTGTTTACTATTAACATTAAGTTGGCAGTAATTAAAATTAGATTATCTTAGCATAAGATTTTCATTTTATAACAACCATTATAAAATGGCATTAAGTATAGTAAAAGAAACAAGAGAATTGAAGTTATATATTAGAAAACACGTATCTAACAAAAGAGAAAAAGACATGCTGTAAAAATAGCAAAAAATAATAGTTGATGGAAAAATAGATATTTCAACAATAATATTTGAAGTCTTCAGTATCCCACATTCAGTAAGGATAAAGTAACTAGATTAAAAAGAAAAATAAGATACTTGAAAAACATGGTAAAGCAGCTAGACATAACAGATATCTATAGCCTAATCTCTCCAGTAACAGCAGAATTCTTCTCAAGTACATGTGAAACATTCTTCAGTATAGATTATATATTAGATAAAAATCAAGTTCAATATATTTAGGAGGAATAAAATCATAAAATATATATTTCTTAACTACAAAAGATTAAAATTAGAAATCAGAAGTAAAAAAAATTGAGAAATTTATAAATATGTTTATATTTACAGTATCTCCATAAGGGCAGTGGTTCAAAGAAAAAAACACAATGTAATTTTAAAATACTTTGAAATGAATGAAAATGAAGACTTGGCATAGCAATTTATGGGATGTGGTTATAGCAGTGCTAAGAGGAAAATTTATATAAGTACCTCTATTATAAAAAGAGAAATCTTAAATCAAGAACCTAAATGTTCACCTTATCAAAATACAAAGAGAAAAGCAAACTGAACCTAAAACAAGCAAATAGTAATAAATGTTAGAGAGGAAAATAATAGAGAGTAGGAAAAACAGTAAATCTTAACTTTGTTCTTTGGAAAATCAACACAATTGAAAGACTTTGAGCAAGGTTGATAAGGAAAAAGATGGAACACTCAAATTATTAAGTCAAAGAGTTTTAAATACTTATCTTACTGAAATACTGTAAGGTATACTATGAGCATTTGTATAACAAATTCATAAGCTACATGAAAACAAATTCCTAGGAAACATGAACTACCAACATTAATGAAAAATGAATAGAAAATATGAATAGATTTGCAGAGATTACATTTGTAATAAAACAGTTCCCACAAAAGAAAGCCCAAGCTCCAATGCCTTCTCTCGTGGATTTTTCCAAGCATTTAAAGAAGAATTAACATGGATCCTTTACAAATTCTAAATAACAGAGTTGAAGAGAATACTTTACAACTCATTCTATTTATCCAGTATTATCCTGATCTCACAACCAGAAAAATATATCTAAATAAAACCATAGTCTTTATGATGATAGAAAAACCATGCTCAATAAAATACTACTAAATCGATTTAACAACATGCAAAAAAATATACACCAAACAATATGAGATTTATTTCAGGAATGAAAAGCTGTGAAAATATGTTGATTTTATACACCATGTTAATAGAATAAAGGGAATGACTGCTTCATGATCATCTGAGTAGTTGTAGAAAAGACATTTGACAAAATTCAACATCCATTCATGATAAAACTATGAAAACTAGAATTCAAGGGTTCGTATTTATAGTAACATTCACAGAATAGACAAATCCATAGAGACACAAACTTAATTAGTAGTTGCCACATCCTGGGAAAAAGAAGAATATGGAATGACTACTAATAGATACAGTTTCTTTCTGGTGATAAAAATGTTCTAATTTTAGATAATAGTACTGTGGCACAGCTTTGTGATATATTAAAATCCGCTGAGTTATACTGTTTAAAATGGTGAATTTCATATTATGTAAATCACATCTCAATAAATCTAGTACTAAAAAGTTAAAGAAGAGTCTGTAAGGCAAATGGATGGAAGCTGTATTCCCAAAGAGAGATAATCAAAATTTTAAGAACAGTAACAAAAGAAAAAGTAAGAAGTCTTTGGAGTGTAAATATCTTTGAGAGTAGATTTGCTTTGGAAAAGATAGAAGTGGATAAATAAACCAAGGTTTGTGGTGAAAGAGTTGGGTTAACAAACAAATACAATGAAGAAGGTTGTAACCTTGACTGGTTTTGAGGGGGAAAACCAATTTTGTTTGTGACATGATGAGTTTAAAAACTCTCTTAGATAGTCATATGGAGATTTCTAGTAGACAACTAGATATAGAAGTTAAGATTTCAGAAGAAAATTCTGGACTGAAAATAGAAATTCAGGAATCTTTTACTAAATGAAATAAATCATAAAATAATAGATAAATGAAGAAGACCAAAAACTGAGAGTTGGGTCATTCCAATATTAACCAGTTGAGGGGATAGGAGCAAAGAATTCAGAAAAGCAACCAGTGAGATTGGAATAAAAAGAATTTGGTGTTCTACAGACAAAGTGAAGAAAGTGTTTTCAGGAAATGTATTTCCTTTTTATGTGTTCTAGTGGCATATGTTGTCTTTGTGATTGTTAATTTATTTCATTTTTGCATAGTATCTCTTATAGTAGCAGTGATTGTCTACTTAATGACTCTGGGAACTAAGAGTAAGCATTTATTTACTGATGTATTCAACACAGAGTTATTAAGAATATACATAATTTCAAGAGCTATTCTATTAATTTTCTGAGCAAAAATCCCTGCTTTCATGGTACTTGACTTCTAGTGAGACAATATAAACTTGTACTCTCTTAGAGCATCCTAAAAATGTTTAGTTGTAACTTCCAATACGATAGCCTTAGCCATGTATGGATAAAATGTGGCCAGTGTGAAGGAAGAACTAAATTTTTTGTTTTATTTAATTTTGATTAATTGAAATTTAACTTGTATGGTCATATTTGGCTTGTATCTACTGAGTTTATAGGTATAAACAGCAAATAATAAACATAGTAAATAATAAGTAAACAAAGAAATAAATAAATGCAGAAACTCAGAGATTTAGAATGGTCATAATTTAAAATAGAATGAAAAGAGTAGACCTCATGAAGGTTAAGATAATAGCAACAGCAAATCACTGCTACATTCAATTGTGTTAAAAACCACATGCCCACCCATGGTGAGTCACTAGATACAAGGAACATGGTTAGCCTTGGAACTATTTAAAAAAGTCTTCATCCTATCTCTACTTCCTGATCTGTATATTGGAGTTGCAATATAAGTAAATCAGATTACTGGACCAAACTTCTCACTTCTTGGTAACAGTGCATTTAGACTCTCAAACATTAAGAAAATAAGAAGACTAAAAGGTCAATGACAGAGGAAGGAGAGATTAGCCATAGAAGATCATAGCCTCAGAATTCATCCACAGAAATTTGTATTTTGGAGGTTAAAACTAGAAATCACATGTTTGAGGCCAACTTCAGCAATTTAGGGAGATTCAGCAACTTAGTGAGATCCTGTTTCAAATTAAAAAGTAAAAAGACTAAAGGTGTAGCTTGGAGATAGAACACTCCTGACTTCAATCCTCAGAACCAAATACTAATACTAGTAGTGATAATGATAATAATGATGAATGCGTGCTTTTCATTTTCACCACAATTTAATCTAATTATTTAGGAATGGTTAATGCATTAAGACTTAAGTGTCAGATAAATAAGTTTTTCCTTTTAATATTCAGATGATTTTGTACTTAGAAATTCTTCTGTTTCAACTGAATATGGTTAAAGTTATAATTCTACTTGATTCCATATCACTGAAGTGGGGAAGATAGAATTTTCATGGAGAAAGTATTTTCCATTCTAGAATAGCGAGCTACTAAATATATCAAACAATAGGCCAATGTATTTATTCTACAAGTTCATTTGATGCATGGAAAAATTCTCTGAAATATTCTTGTGATTCTCTTTCTATCCTTGCATATACTTTTCTAGCTATCTGGAATAAAAAAATAAATTAAAGTGTGTGTATGTGTGATGTGGGGAGAAAGGGCATGAAACAGTATAAAATATGCATATCAAATACCCATCGATCACATACAAAAGACATGATTTAATTCTTGACAGATGTTTAGGAAATTTTGTTGAGAAAATTCGATTGCTATTGTATATTAAGCTACCCAGTACAGATCAACTATTCATGAGTTCATTGAAAATCTTTTGTGACAGGCTTTTAGAAGAGTATTTTCCACTTGCTCTCTTCTTGCCCTCATCATCTATGTGCTTTCCAATCCTCTTTCATTTGTTTTATGCCTGCATGGTTCCACTGAAATTGCTCATTCCCTGCCTGTAAAGATTCTCCAATAGTCAATCAAAAGGGCCTATTTCAGTACTATCACCTTAGAAAACAGATAAGTAAGCTCTCCCCTTGATTCTAACGTTTCCTATTCTCAAACTCTTTTTCCCCCTTTCTATCTTAACTACTGCATTACCTGCCATACTGAATACACTGTCTTCAGGTATCTTTGATTCAGCTTTTCCACTGTTATATTAAATTATTTCTAATAACATAACCTTGGCCATACTATTCTCCAATTCAGAATCCTTCAAGGAATTCATGCTGCCATGAAGATATAGCAACAATATTTTCATCATTGTGGCACATAGGTCTTTTCTGATACAACTTCTGCCTTTCTTTTCAATGTGATACTTCACACTTCAGCACATGCTAACCATGTTCATGAACATAACTTACTTATCCCTTTGACTTGACCTTTGTACATATAGTCTTCCTTGTTTATAATATTCTTCCTGTACTTTGTTGGTGAAGAAATTACTTTATACTCTTGAAAATTACAGAAGAGCAAAAGTTTTCTAGATATCTTTCTCCAAGTAGCTTCTCTGGAAATTTATATACTAATACTACCTTCTCAGTTCAAGCAGACATTTATTATATTATATTTTTTAAAGTTTTTTCCTACTATGTTATAAATTTTTCATAGACATACACTTTGCCCAAATATCTACCTTAAGTGAATTTTATTAAATAAGAAATCTTAGTTGCACTCTATACTTGTTTTTTAATAGTTCTGGAAAGGATTTTATGAAGAAGTTTTTGTTTACTATTGCATGTTTCATTACTCAGTGAAAAAATATTTTCCATGAGTTATGGAGTTAGTTTAGACCCTTCCTGAAATTATATACATACATATAATGAAATTATATATATATATATATAATGAAATTATATACATATGTAATGAAATTATATATATATATATTATGTTATTACATATCAATTGAGGATGCCCTTCAGTGCCATTTATTTAATTTTATCCTTTTATTTGTGAATTATAATTATGTACCATCATTAAATATAGTGTGATAAGAATGTATATGCACACAACAATTGTTGTGTTTCCCTCCACATCCCATCTCACATCTTCCCCTTCCTGGAATATGTCATTGAGATTGATATTGGCAATTTCATATATGTACATAGTATTATTTAAACTGTTACCTTCATTATGTCTCTATACCCCTTCCTACCAACCCTAAAACCCCTCCACTTGCTCTCTTGTAGTTTCTACTTCTTTATCTGAGGTCTCTTTTGTTACCCAATTTCTCTCTAGTTTCCACATATGAGAGAAAACAATTATTGACTTTTGAGGCTGGCTAATCACACTTAGCATAATATTCTCTAGTTCCATTCATTTTCATGAACGCATTATAATTTTGTTCTACCTCTGAGCTATACCCCCAGCCCTATTTTTTATTCTTTATTTTGAAACAGGGTCTCACTAAGTTGTGGGGTGCCTCACTAATAGCTGAGGGTGGCTGCGAACCCAGATCCTTTAGTCTCAGCCTCCCAAATACTGGGATTACAAGGTTGCTCCACCATGCCCAACTGTGTTCTAACTCAAAGGTAGAATGCCCCTGAATTCAATCCCCAGTACTGAAAAAAAAAAAAAAAAAGAAAGTTTGGATTCAGGTTTGTGAGATAGACCAAACACAAATAAACAAGCAAAAATATATTAAGCCAGAGAAAATTCTAAGAAGTCCTATCAGAGAGAGAAAATGAAATAAGAAGCTATATTAGATATGGGAGAATGTGAAGCCTTCTTCTGAGGAGAGAACGTTTAAATTGAGACTTAAAGGGAGAGGCACAACTAGTCAAGAATGGCAGAGGAGAAGATAATGGTCACTCTGAAGGTTTGAGTTAAGATTGCACTTGGTGTATCCACCAAGAGTGATCCGGACTTAAGAGGGTGATTTGTGCCTCCTAAAACACACAGAGACCAAGCTTACCACCAGACTGTAGGTTCCTTTGTTTACTCTGCGACATACACATGTCCAGTGAATTAGGGTATTGTACATACAGTAACAGCACAATTCCACACTGTACTAAATCCACACAAGAAAACAAACCCAACAAAAAGATGTGTAGACTGTTATTTACAAATGAGTATCATAACCTATATCCATGTAACCTCTTCTCTTTCTCCTACCCTTCTTCTTCTCTATTCCCTTCTTTTCTTTTATGAAAAACCTAATCATAATCAAAAATTATTTTTTAAAATAGATCCCTGAGAAATTGAATTATATATAACAAATATTTATCATTATCACACTGAAATATTTCACTACTCTACATTGGTTGTTTACAGCTCTGTGCATCTACCTAGCTCAGATAGGTGTTCCATATTCATGTTCAATATTCATCACCTTGTTAATTTTCTCTTTTCTGAATTTCCATAGGAGGAGACTATCCCTTCCAATATGAACATTCTTTAGCATTCTTTAGCATTCTTAGGCAGTCAGTACAATGAAATGAAAGTGAATTAAGTCAATACAAAGAAATACAACCATTTCTTTTTCTTAGGTTAATTTTACATATCTATATTCCACATCTTTAGTTGCTTTTTTGCAGATCATTGGGTTAATTTTGTATTTCTATATTCCACATCTTTAGTTGTTTCTTATGACATTCAAATCTTTGAGGCTAACCTTATTATTCTCTTTCCAACTCTTATTTGACAGCTCCCTATAACTACAAGCCATTGACATGCCCCCCGACCCCTTATTTCATAATTTGGCATATAGTAAATATTATTCATATCCTTAGCATAAGTACAGCCACACATTTTGTCATCTCTTTTTTTAACTTTGATTCTCAGACTAAGGAGAATAATTTTACTTGCCTCTTTTATGGAGAAAACTAACTTAATATTTTAATTTTTCTTCTTTGTAACATTTGAAATCAGTATCTATGATGATTAAAGTTTTATTCAATTGTTTACTGAATAAATGCAATAGAATGATTGATTTGGTATGAACAAGAGGGAAGAAAACCCTTGAATTTTTATTTCATGATTTATTTCTAATAACATATAAAATTTAGGTCTAGGACAACCAACATAATTTGTGAGGCCAAGTCCAAAAATCAACCACCCAACCATGCAACCAAACAAACAAACAAACAAAGAAAAAACAGGACCTTTGTTTAAAATAATGAAAAAATTATGGGTTATCCATGCAACGAGATTCTACTTAGCAATAAAGAAAAAGAAAATTATGTCATTTGCAAGAAAATGGATGGAGCTGTTTCATGGAAAACATGTTAAGTGAGACTAGCCAGTCTCAGAAAGTAAAGACTCAAATGTTTTCTCTTAGGTGTGGAAGCTAGGGAGTAATGGAGATACCAGAGGGACTTTAGATAATGGAGGAGAAATTCCAGTGGAATGATTGAAGTAGTCTGGGGGAGAGAAGGGGGTGTGAGAGAGAATCAATGAAGAAGTCACTTCCGTTGATTTTATGTACATATGTGAGAATACCAATGCCAATCTCAATTTCTTGTATGGGGAAAGAGGAGTGGAGAGGGAGCTGAGGGGAAGCCCACCAAGTACTGTGTGCATGTATGTCACTATCACTGTGAACTACATTATCATGTGAGACTGTAATGCACGAATAAAAGGAGAAGAAAATGAAAAATTTGAATAGAGAAAAACAGAACCTTAGCCAATCATGGGGTCAACATTCTGAGCACGGGGTGCTGTTGGGGTGCACAGGTTGCATGTTCAGGAAGCTAGACCTGTGCAGGTGTTTGGCATTTATGACAGCTGAAAATAATTGTATAAATAAGTTTATGTTCCAAAGGGCTTCTATGAGACAACTTCATAAATACAGTTTTATACATGAAACAGTACTTAAAGTTAAATTAACATGTACAATTGATAACACTCTATCTATGCCTTTGGCATAGGGTGTCATGTGGTAAGTAGAAATACGTAGCTAATAAAAAGCTGCTTTTAATTTCAAGTTTATCACCAATCATGGTACAATGCATTTGTTCAGCCTGAGGACTGAGAAGCAGATTGCTTGGCTCTTAAAACCTGGCTCTATATACTCTACCAAACTGTGGGTCACTGGGCACTTTTGTTTACATTTCTGTCCTTCATTATGTGCATGAATAGGGATGAAAACAGAATCCATTGCAGAGGTTAATTATTCAGATTATTATATTTCAAGCCCTTTGAAGAATACCTGGTATGTAGTAAGCAAATGGATTTTTAAAAAATATTTATTTAATTTAATTTATATTTTTAGTATTTACTTTAGTGTCTTCAGTTTCCCAGACATAGTGACTTTGTGTTTGAGGAGGGGTGAGTACTGGGGACTGAACCCAGGAGCATTCTATCTGCAAGATACACCTCATCAGCCCTTCTAATTTCAGTTCTGAAACAGGCTCTTCCTAGGTGCTGAGAGTCTCTCAAGGTTGCTGAGGCTGGTCTTAAACCTGAGATTCTCTTGTCTCAGCCTCCCAAACACTAGAATTACAGGCATGTGCCACCCCACCCAGCAAGTTTAATAATACAAAAAATATATCCTGATACCGTTTTTGTGGAATTACGATTTTGATAGTGCATGTGACATTCAGCTCATGATGCTAGAAATGAATGATATATTTTCTCTACAAAAACATTGGAAGGGCTGGGTGTGGTGGCGCACGCTTGTATTCCAACATTCGGGAGGCTGAGACCGGAGGATCCAGGTTCGCGACCAGCCTCAGCTACCTAGTGAGGCACTCCACAACTTAGTGAGACTCGGTTTCAAAATAAAGAATAAAAAATAGGGCTGGGCATGTAGCTCAGAGGTAGAACGCTCCTGAGTTCAATCCCTAGAACCGCAAAAAAAAAAAAAAAAAAAAACATTAGAAGGAACTGGGCATGGTGGCCCATGCTTGTAATCCCAGCATTTGGGAGGCTGAGACCGGAGAATACAGGTTCGTGGCCAGCCTCAGCTACCTAGTGAGACACTCCACAACTTAGGGAGACCCTATTTCAAAATAAAGAATAAAAAATAGGGCTGGGGGTATAGCTTGGAGGTAGAATACCCATGAATTCAATCTCCAGTACCACAAAAAAACAACAACAAAATAACAACAAAAACATTGGAAAGAATTGTTTTTAAATCTGCTCTTTTTTTTCCCTATAATCGTTTGGCATTATTTAAAATCAGAGATCTAAATAACCTGGTTAATAGAGCAATTCAGTTAATCATGTTACTGTTAATAAGTTACATAATTTTAGAATACAATCCAATTCAATCAGCATTTGAGGCAGTCTGAAATACATGTAAAGCCAAGTCTATTTGGATATAAGTGATTGTGATTAATGAAATTTACTTGCTTTTTTATTACTCACTAATAAAGTTTGTTATAATATGAATTGTGTTTATAATGTTTACCAATTTGTTTTGTGTCTTATGGAAAAGATATACCGATTTATAAACTATAATTCCTACATTCATGAAATCACCGACCTCTGAAATATTTAAATATCAAATTTAGTACTTTATCAAATAATGACCATTTTTGTTACTACTACCAGTACATTTATTTTAACTAGTTTACTTAAGATAGTTTCTAAGAAACTGCTTATTATAAACAATATAATATAAAGAAGCAAGTTCTAATAGGGTATATAGTTCTAAGTAAGAATGTCAGAAAACTTGTAGGATAGCCTTTAGTTTGTTGTAAAAGTTGGAAAAAAATTAAAAGCAATACTCTTGAATTTCTGACCGAGCTTTCTAACCATACAATGTGCTCCACTCCTTCTCTCTGATATAAGTCTCACTATATAAAATCTATATTCAATTTCTTTTTCTCATATTAGACAGTATTACTGAAGTCTTCACTAACATCTACGTGACCAGTTTTGGCCCTGTCTCAGACACAGATATGGTGAGTTTCTTATTCAATGTATTTTTTCCTCATATAATGGAAAATGGGAGTAATTTAGAATAAAGAAGTATTGTACTGCTACCTATTTTTGTACCTTTCATATCTATTTATTGTACCCACATACACAGTTAAAGAGCTGAAGATGATAACCTGTTTGTGCTATGTGACACAGTACCAACTTGAGTGTTCAGAGTAACTCTTCATTGTTTATATTATTTTCAAAATTTGTCTGCCTAGCTACAGTGTGGTAAATAAAGTCTAAATAAAAATAATCAGTTACTGAGAGCAACTTTCTAGTTGTTATTAAGGCACTGTTTGGACTTCTATAAGTCAGCATGGTTTTATATGCAAATACTTCTTATAGAATGTGGTTCATGGTCAGTGATATACATGGAGAGATTCCAGTGGGCACTGAGCAAGGTGAGTGCCTTGTCCTGCAATCTGCATATGTAGCAGGCATGAGTAAATCAATCCAAAGAGAGCTAGAATGTTCACATACTTGGATTCTGTGGAAATGATTTTCTTTTTCATTTTTCCTTTAAAATAAGATGGATAATAGAGGTAAGTTGGTCTGGTATGTTGGAAACAAGTGGGCTAGGGTCATCTAAAGAGAAATCCTTGTTTGTACATGAAAACAATCAGTTCTCCATTTATACCTCAAATTATAGTGCTCTCTAATAGAAATTTTTGTTAAAATAATATTGTGTTCAATAATATATTGTAAGATTCTGTCACTTTCTCCAGTTGACACCTGCCTGACTCTACATTTCCCCTGATGTACATGTCTCTCATCCTGTGCTATCTCCTTGGCGAGCTTGTGGGGCACATGAGGCACAAACTCTTTCATCCCTTAGGCATCCTCTGCTCCAGGGCCCAATGTCTCTTTGGAGATCCATCTTCTTTATGGCTCAGGAAATGAGAATTAGAGATGATCTTGTTCGTTTTTTATCCATTCACTCTGCACCAAGTCATCTCTCCCCAATTTCTTTCTACTCTATGATAACCTAAGAGGGGCATTAACAAGTTTGGGGACTTTCCATCTGCAAAACAAGCAAAATAAAGATTTTCCTTTTTTTCAGGCACTCATAAACATTATTAGTCAATTTACTGGGGACTCTTTGCTTTTCCATTAGGCAGCACAAATGCTCCTTTTATCATTATCATAAATAATTGACTTCTTCTATCAGAACTACTCTCCTCTTACATTGACCTGTGTGGCTAAAAATGTGAGGGGCCATGGGGTAAAGGGTTGATCCTCACCTTTGGGGAGATGGTTCACACCATACACTAGCAGGTTTTTAAAGTTCTTTCAAGTTTAGAAAGAAGATAACACCCCCCAACACACACACACACACACACACACACACACACACACACACACACACCTGTGCCCTGTGCAGTTCTGGATCATAGGTACCAAAACCAAAACCAAAACTGCTCAACATAACCCTCTCCTCTTCCTTGCTTTATCTTACATTTTGATCTGATTTCTTCCCTGATGCTGGGGATTGAACCCTATGCTTCACATATGCTTGGAAGTTACTCTATCACTGAGTTACATCCTTAGACCCTGCTGTGAAATAATAATCTACCCTTTTCCATAGCAGTTTAAGTGTACAGGACCTTCAAGTGATGGCAAAGACACATTTAGCAGCATCACATATTTCAAATATTACTGGTTGGCTGTAAAATAATCTTGCCTTGCTCCCAAATATTAGAGAAATACAGTGAGAATAAAGACCTAACCTCTACGTAGAATCAAGCGGGAAGAGTCAGAATTTTATTAATTACACAAATGTTGGCACTTACCTCATTCTTTTTGGTGTCTTATAGCCAGACAAAACAGAAAGCAAAAGGACATCACATCCCAAAGTATCAATAAGTTTACAATGTTGTAGCTTGGTGTGCTACAAATATTAGTAGCAAGAGTTAATGCATTAAAATATTTTACTTTAGTTTTGCAAAGTGAATGTTTTTTCCTAAAAATATCAAAAACAGAAAATACATGGAGTCATAAAAATTTAAACCAAGCTATATTTCATATATGGGGATTTTATAAAAGCTCAGATAATACTTTTTTTTTTTTTGGCAAAATCTATACTGACGTCTTTCCATTAGTGGTAATACATTAGACTAATTGTTCACCTTTCATTTTCTGACCATTCTTCAGAATCACTGATACATATTTTAAAAGTTATAGCTGGTGTTAAGCATTGTTGAGCAAATTGAAACACATTTATTAATTTAACTCAAAACATGTTGGACTCATCAGTGAGTTGAACCCACAAACTTGATCCTAGTATTCTTATCTGTGTGTGCTACTATAACACAATGATTCCCGCCATTGTATATAGTTAATGTGCATCAATTAAAATGTTTAACAGCCTCCAGGTATACTTTCTTATTTTGGGGTCCCACCACAAGGAACAAGATACAAAATATGCTCAAATTCCCAACTTTGTATCAGTTGCATCCAGTTGACTGGAATTGAAATTGACAACATTTAAATTAAAGATGATTTTTCATAGATCTTTGTATATTTATTGCCACATATGTGTAAATTGTGTGTGTGTGTGTGTGTGTGTGTGTGTGTGCATACCTACATATGGAGATACTCTCCAAAATTAAATACGGATTATAATCTCTTAACAGGACTTTGAACAGAGAAAATTAAGTATAAAAAAATCATTAACTATTGAAAGGTGGTTAAGTAGTAACAAAGGTAAAAGAAAACTCAAACAAGAAGCAACATATAATTGCAGGGTGCAGAAGCATCATCCGCTTCTCAGGGTGCAGCATCATGAACCAGGAAGGAATTAAAGACTGAGAAGACTACTTATTCCTCCAAGGCCCATGAATTGAGATTCTGGTGGAGAGAGTGTGACAGCTATAGGTACATGGCGGTGGCTGGTGGTGAGGACATACACCAAAGCTGTTTTCTAGGCATACCCCACCTGGTGACCAAAAACTCATAGCATGCCAGTCCTTCACAGCTATGTCAAAGAAAGTCAATGCTCCTCAACCAGAAAATAAGCATAAAAAATAAAGATCCTTTTATTGGTGCTCCAGAAACCTCTATTGATAAATCCTAACATTGCATGAGTTAGCGAAGGAGCACCATTGACAGAGTTTATCTCCTGTGTCACAAAGGGGAAAGGAGGGTGGCTTTGGAGTTGAGAAGCAAAATACTGATCATTGATATACAGAACAATGTGCTATATAGGAAGATAAGGAGGAATTATCAGGAGATAGCTTGATTACTTGACAGGTTCTGTTTGATACGAAAGATGAAACTGGGGAAAATTAATGTTGAGTAACCTTTTTACATATGTAACACAGACAAAAAAATACTTATTGTAGGTCTATTAAAAATAAATATTTTATGAAGAGAAATTATTTTCTCTTCACCATGACTAAAAGAAGTATTGTTAATCTTGGTATACTTTTGCAGAAAATTAGGTAAATGAAGAAAAGTTTTAATGTGATTAGTATAGTTTTTCATGTGACCTGTTAATTGGAAAGAAATATGGTCATGAAGGAAATAGAAAGCACACCTTTTCTTACCTACAAGTAAAAGATGAGAAGGAGACATCTCATTAATGTCTAACATAAGCAATTTGCTAATGAGGAGAAATTTAATTTCACTTTCAGGAGCTTAGCTGATGCATGCTTATGTTATGCAGTGTGCACACTCACCAGCAAAACCTAAACCCCTAAGTTCTCCTGTGCAGGTCAGTGATGTGGATTTGTTGTGACATTAGCCTGAGAGGAAAATGCAGCATAGCAAGAAGAATTAAGAAGCAAAAGAACAAACACACACCCACACACACAATATGCATGTACCAATACACAAACACACATGGCCACCTCAGAATCATTAACCAGTGTAATTGTCCAAAGAAAGTTGCAGACCTAAATTATAATTAGAGATTCTAATTAGAGTGTCTGCAATTAAGTTAAAAATCTTTTATTTTGACATTTAAAAAATTCATGAGTAAGAAGGTAATTAAACTTTGGAATGCAGGAGTAGCTGGTAACTGACAAAGTTAGTAGTGGGTGTGTGCATTATAGCAGTTTCTAATTTGTGTGTGTGTGTGTGTGTGTGTGTTTCTTTTCTTTTCTCCTGTGTTTCTATATCAGATGTATTTTCTTATATTAGTGAACTTTTTCACTGTATATGCATGTTTTTCAGACATATGTAGTACAGCTATCAATTATAGCACTTCAGCCCAAATGCTTGTCTCTTGCTATGTGTTAGGGTTAGAGCTCAAAGAGTGGAAACTGAAGTTGTGTTGAAATTTCAGATCCAAGAATTAGCTTTAGGCTATGGCAAAACAGGCAGTCAGGTAAATGTGACTTTGGTTTGTTGATTATATTGATCTCCTTGGTTAATGCTTTTCTCCCTCTGTGAAAACACAGAGAACATTATCTCTTAGCATTCTCAAAAACCATCAGGATGTTGTGTAGTTCAGTAGGTTACATCATCCAGAGGTTAGAGAGTTATTAGATCTTAACATGTGGTAAAAAATCAATGCTGGACTTGGGGTCTATCTTTTATCAGAGATCATCATTTGTAAATGTAGTTATCTAAGGAAACTTGCTACAAACATGGCAAACAGTATATCAGAACTAAAATAATAAAACATGCATATCTATGTGTGTAGCTGCACAATTCGCAATTGCTAAACTATGGAACCAGCCGAGATGTCCATCAACAGATGAATGGATTACAAAAGTATGGGATATATACACAATGGAATTTTACTCAGCCATAAAGAACAAAATTATGTCATTTGCAGAGAAATTGATGGAACTGGAGAACATTATGATAAGTGAGCTCAGTCAGTCACAACAAGTGAAAAGTTGGATATGTTCTTCCTAACATGCAGAAGCTAGGGAGAATACGGGACATAGGAGGGACTCCAGACAAAGGAGGAGAAATCTTAGATGAATGAAGAAAGTGACCCATTTGAGGGAGATTGGAGGGGGCAAGAGGGAAACACCTCAATGGACATGATGTACATATACAAACTTATCAAAGTAAATCACTATGCTGAACTTGGGAAGAAGGGAAGGGGGAGGGAATCCGGTAAGAATGTGAGGAAAGCTAAATGAGTGTTGTATGAACATATTCCTCTACCACCCTGAACTTCATCAAGATGTATGATTACAATGCACCAATAAAATAAAAAGGAAAATAACAAGAAACAAACAAAAATAATGTTTACCCTCTTTATTTACTGGTACTGGGGGTTTAACCCAGGGGTATTCCACTTCTGAGCTACGCCCCTCCTGCCCTTTTGATTTTTAATTTTTAATCTAGGGCTTGCTGGATTGCTGAGGGTCTTACTAGGTTCCTGAAGCTGGTCTTGAATCTGTTAGCCTCCTGTTTCAGCCTTTCAAATACTGGGATTACAGGTATATGTCATTGCAACCTGCTTGTTTACCCCCTTTAAAGTGAGCATATAGAAGTTGATTAAAGATGGTTACTGATATTTTGGAATGTTAGGAATTAGACTCAGAGAACATTCACTCAAGAAACATTTTTATATACCCCCTAGAAGCTTTAAAAAGGTTCCTAAAATATTATTTATACACTTCTACATTGGTGTATGTATTAAACTAGTTTCTTTGGCCTTTTCCTCATTTCTATGGACTCATAATTTCTAATTGTGGGGCACGATAGAATTTTAATCATTTAAGTATTTATTATGAGGGCAGCAAAAATCTATTATGATTTGTGGGAGATTGGGGGAAAATACAGGGCATGTGTCAATTCTCTGTAATCCAATAGTGCATATTTGAAAATGGAATAAGGGAAAGCTAGGTAGAAAGCTATTGTAGTCCAGGCAATAAATGATTACGGACTTTGCCAGGGTAGTACTGAAGATGAAAACATCTGAAATGACTTGAAAGATCTCCATGTGTTTTAATTGAAAAAGCTTGGTGATTCTTAGATGTAGGGTTTAAAGAAGAAATGCAGAAGGCATACCTGGTGATTGGGTTAGTGGTGGTACCATTTATCAAATAAATGGAACAAAGGAGTAAAAATTTTGTTTATGTTTTGTTTTGTTGCTTAGCCAATGGATATTTGTGGGTTTTAGAAGTATTGAGCTAGAGTCCATTTAATTATAGATGTCTAGGTAGCTGCCATAGATCTGGAACCCATAGGTCTTTCCCAAGTAATTTTCTGGAGTGTTCCCTCACTCCCTGTTTGCCCAACTAGTAGAGGAGCAGTTTCAGAAGAGAGAACAGGTAAAAGTAGTTTGACTCTGTTACCTTTTTGCAGGGAGAGAGGGTTGTGAAAACTTAGTATAGTTCTCCTGGTCTCCTAGGGACAGAGTGGCCTCCAGTAAGAGTCTCCCTATTCTTTTGTATAAACTATGTGAGAAACAACTGTGATTTCTGAACACAAAATGGTTTTTAAAGTAAAAATTGCAGTGATTGTGTGTTCTTTTCCTGGGCTGAAAGTCTGGAGTCTGTTTTGGGAGAACCCCACAGAACCTGAGTACCTAGAAGAATAATAATATATTTTATCCATTTATTTTACTGCCATACATTTTCCAGGTTACATCACTCCATGTAGATAGTAGGTAGGGGAAGGTCTCTGATTCTGGGGTGAGAATGATCTAAGGAGTTTCCCACAACACCAGGAGAATGTGGTTTACGGAATGTCAATATAGGAGTGCCTTGCAAAAGTAGGGAGAAAATAACCATGTCCTATATTATGGTGAGGCCAAGAAAAATGTTTAAATGTGTCATTAGATTAAGAACAAGGAGTGTGCTGATGGTGGTAAAAGCAACCAGATTGCAGTGGGTGGAGGCGTGTGGGAGGTGAGGAAGTGGAGAAAGAGTGGAGGCGGCACTTTGAAGCATCATGGTTGCAGAAGGAGGCAAGACAGAGGGCAGCAGTTCTAAGGCATTGTAACTCTCAGCAAGGATTTTATTTCTAAAGATTACATTGAACTTCTCATTGTTCTCCAAACTGGGCATTATCTTTAGCAACTCTCTGGCCTTGCACATGTTTTTCCCCATCCGTGTTGTGCTTCCCTCCTCCTTGGACAACTGGAAAGCTTTAATGTATTAGAGGCCATGCTCACGTATCTTTTTAGGTTACTCCAAACAGTCAATCCTTCTTTTTCTTGTGCTTCACTTCAAGGTGTCTGTGCTTTTTATGACTTTGCATTCAGGATAATAAAATCCATTATATGTCTTCTTTATTGAGGTCTGCGTTCCTAGAAGGCGTGACTGTGTCTGTCCGTTTTAATAGGGTTCACTAAGTACAGAGTGTGTCTGTCAAAGTGTTAGGAGCTGAAATATCTAAGTTTAACCAGTACTTGCACCCAAGCTGCTTACAGTGGGGGCAGCTAAGGGAAATCATTAATTTTAAAACAGTGTTATAATGCTTTTATTGAAGTATTTACAGATGAATATGGTAACTGAGGGGATGTAGGCAGAGTATCTAGAGTTTTCAAAGATGTCTAGGGATACAAGATAACTGAGGAGAACAAAGAAAGATGATCCAGCTTCATATGGAAGAGTGTTGTAGTGCAAACTGAAGGAGCCCACTAAGCTTGGTGAAATGTAGAAGAGCAGGATAACCTGAGCCTAAGATGCCCTTAGATTGTGGGAAATGAGGCTGGGAAAGTACTCAGAGTCAGATTATGAAGGACATTAATTGCCCCCCAAGATACTCACATATGCCCAAATAAAACTTTAAAACATAGTAGATTTCTACTTTGTTTGAAGAATTTTTTATTGCATGGCTTTTTTGACATCTGTTCACATTCTTTAAAAAAATGTAAATATTATGCAGAAAAAAAGCTGACCATGACTAGGTTAATACAGTTACATAGATACAATGTGCAAATGCACGCACACACACACACACACACACACACATATACACATACACATACGCACAGGTCGTTTCATATCTGTGATGGAGGGATTAGGATATTACATGCAGGTGACTATTTGCCATAAGACATCTGAGAGCTTTTTTTCTGTCATCTGCCTCTCCTGATGGTTTTTTCCTTATGCCCCATTAAAGACCTTGGTGTTCAGAATCCCTGTTACTACATTTAATTTCTGATGACTCCCCTTATGTCTTAATTCATGGACTAATTATTGTATATTTGCTGTGTTGCAGGCAGCTGGCTAGGTACTGGTGATGCTGCATTGAGGAGGTGGTCATAGCCCTCATCCTCAGTGTTTAGTAGAAATCGGTAGATATAGGAGCCTACGAAAGAAGAGTAACTCCAGCAGAGATGAGTGAATGTGCATAGGATGATGGAATATGATACCTCAGAGACCCTCCACTTATATCAGTGTTGCTGCAGCATAGAGAGAGAGAAGTGTGTGTGTGTGTGTGTGTGTGTGTGTGTGTGTGTGTGTGTGTAAGAGACAAGGCTAGAGAGGTAAGGGAGGAAGAGATCATGTGAGACCTTCGAGATTGTGACAGTGTTCAGAATTCATTCCAAGGGCTTTGGAAAGTCTACTGACCAAATTCAGCAAAACTGTTACTAAGAACTCCTTTCCCCACATCAGGACAATTTTTTAATGCATTCCACAGTTTAAAGAGTTCAGTCCAGTGTGATTTATGTATCAATATTTTCTGCCTTTTATATCTTTTCTCCTTTTCCCTACCTGACTCACAGCTGAGGGATGTATGAGGGAGGATGGGTCAGGATCTCCTCCTCCTCTCTTCTTTCCCAAGAGTAAAGGGTAGAGTACAAGAGATTAGAAAAAAGGGCACATATACTTTTACTTGTCTGATTCTTTTAGTACTTCTCTCTTGGCAACCAATGCCACCTGTATTGTATAGAAATTATATATAAATGCTGTCTCTTCCATAGGGCACCATTGTCACTGCTTCTCAGAGATAATTTTGTTAGTCACCCAAAACACAGGTGTGTTTTGATGGTATTCTCTCCCCCCTTCCCCCACCCCAACACACACTCAGCTGCTGCCTCTGGGACTTTATTTGGTAACTATTTGCTGCTGGGATTTCCTGTCTTGTTTGGTTCCCTTTTGCTAAATATGAAAGAAAGCAGAAGGATCTTTTGAAGGTGATTTATTTTAGGCTACCTTCCTTAATGTCCAAAGTATTTCCCAAAACCTTTACATTTGTTGTATCATTTCTTCCTTACAAAGTCCTAGAAAGAAGGTTCTCTTATTATCACATGTTTTTTTAGATAAGTCAACTGACATAAGGAGAGATTAAAGAGCCTGCTCAAAGTCAGGTGCCTGATCTGCCTAACTTAACTATTGTTAGCATCTATTTTATATTATTCAATTTGTTATTATTCTATCCTTTGATCTCATGTTTGAGACAGATTAAATGTGAAAAGAAGGCTTTTTCTTAATGTATATATTTAAGGTGTATAACATGATGTTTGGGTATACTTATTCATAGTAAAATGGCTATTTTTTTCAAGAAAATTAAAACATCTGGCAACTCATAATTACCTTTTAACTTTTCTTGTAGTATGAAAACATAAAATATACTATCTGACTATATTTCCTATATACAATACAATATTATAGTTAAAGTCCTCATTTTGTACTTATATCTCTAGACGTATCAATTCTACATATTTGCAACTTTATACCTTTTGACCTGTATTTTCTCATACCCTCCTTCTTCCTGCCTTTCTCTATTTCTGTGTAGTAGAGCTTATTTTAAAAAAGATTCCACATATAAATGAGATCATGCAGTTTTTTTTTCTTTCTGAATGGCTTATTTCACTTAGCATAATTTCCTTGGGACTTATCCATGTTTTCACAAATGGCAGTATCCCTTCCTTTTTAAGTCATCTATATATTTCAATATATATATACAAATTTTTTATTTTTACACACAATTTTTGAATCTCTTGAAAGGATATTTCCCTCAAGAAATGATGTTGTAAAAACTGGATATCTATATGCAAATAGTGAAATGGATCTTCTCTTAAGAATCTATGGAGAATGAGTTATATATTAAATATAATATATGTAATATATTTAAATGTGAAAAGAAAGTTTTGTCTTAATATAAACACACAATTTTTTAAATATTAACTCATCAACTGACACATTGTTTAGTTGTTTCTATGTCTTGGATATTGTAGGTAACACTGCAATAAACATGGGAGTGAAGATATGTCTATGAAGTACTGACTTTATTTATTTTGATATGTACCCAATAAAAGAATTGCTGGATAATGTGGTAGCTTTATTTTTTTTTCTGAATAACTTTTGTACTTTTTGTCATAATGGCTATAACAATTCACTTCTCACAAACAATGTCCAAGGGTTTCATTTTTTCCATAGCATTACCAACATTTATCTATTGTCTTTTCTATAATACTCATCCTACTAGATAGGAGGTCATATCTCTTTCTAGTTTTAATTTGCATTTTTCTGTTGATTAGAGATGTTTAGCATCTTTTTATATACTTACAAGTTATTTTATGTTTTGTTTGAAGAAATTTCTATTCGGGTTCTTTACCCATTTTTTAAGTAGCGTGTGTGTGTGTGTGTATGTGTGTGTGTGTGTGTGTGTGTGTGTGTGTCTGTGTGTGTGTTATTGCATTGTTTGTGCTTCTCCTAATTGATAGGCTGTATTTTCATTTTGTTTTCTTCTTTTACTGTGGTGAAAATTTAGTTTGATATAGTTACAATTGTTTTCTTTTGGTTCCCTGAGTCATTGAAGTATGAGTACCTGAGAACTTGGTATTCAAAATTTCATTGCCAAGACCAATGTCAAGGGGCTTTTCTCCTATCATTTCTTCTAGGAGTTTAAAGTTTCACGACTTATGTTGAGGCCTTTAATTCATTCTGCATAGATTCTTAATAAAAGGTCCATTTTCACTTTTTGCATGCAGATATCCAGTTTTTACATCATCATTTCTTGAAGGAACTATCCTTTCCAGAGAGTCTAAAACTCCAATCTGAGTCCTGTGATTTTTTTCTGTAATCTTTCATAATTCATGGCTAGCCCTTTTATTGGTCTACAAAGGAAGATAATTTCACTTTGATGTCCTGCCTTCAAGGGTTGTTTTTATGTTGATATAGTGAAAAGAGCCTGAATTTTGGAAACACAAGGATTAATTTTAAATTTTGGCTTCTTAAAAATATGACTATTTCTTCCGAAGTATTTCTTACTTATGAAATGAAGATAAATTTACATGTCTAATAAAGCTGTTATAATTTTCAAGTGATACAAATTAATCAGAATGACTTACTATATTATATACCACAACTATTAATCATTTTGAATACTTTTATTATATATGTTTTAATAATATGCTATTAGAATCTGAACTTTTAGCATCAGTTTCTAATTTGCTACTAACACTTACTTGGTCACAATATCTTACCTCCAGAATGGTTAGAATTTGCAGTAGCTGTGGTGTTCTGCAGTTTCTATTTGCTTGAGTTTCTCTGTATAATGATGGCATTATGATCTTGTACTAATTGGTTTTATTGGCACTTTGTTGATCTGTTCTTAAGTGGCCTACCTTTTGCAATTTTTGCAACATTAATACAGTGCTAAATTTATAGTGTAGCTCTATTTAAGTATCAACAGAAGTCTTTGAGCCTAACTATTTTTATGTATTCCAAGGGTGTTGTTTAATTGCAACATACCTGCTTCATGAGCCACATTTTTCTTCATTATAGAAGAAACATACTGATTAGAATTTACTCAGGAAAGACTAGCCTTTATTAGCAAAAAAGGGCAAGATGAAATAAATTTTGCTTCTCTTAAATACACTTAGTAAATCAAAGCAAATGAGAAATCACTTCAAGATCAGCCCTGCAATTTGGTTGTGTTTTAGTGAGTGTATATAATTCTTCAGACGTTGAGTACAAGCGTTGACTTGCAATTACCCAAGTCAGGCACTAAAGAATATGCTGCCTTCACTAAGTTAACGTGTCCTTGGAATCATGTTTATAACCTTCTATGCTAAAGAGAGTGATTTTCTTGTTTGTAGGACAAATTATAGATATAATACTGAAGGAGTTTACTGAATAAATATAGACTTTTACTGGTGGTAAAAACATTGGATTAGAAACTGCATCCATGTTTGGGTTCTGCTCTTAACGAGTGTAGAAACAGAAAATTCACTGAATTAATCTATAAAGGAGGAGGTTGTATTAAATTTCCTATAAGAAGATTTTAAAATCTTGGACTGTATGAATCTTCAACTCTTTATTGTCATGTACCAAACAATCTCACTTCTGTGCATAGGCTATAGGAGAGCTGCTTAGGGTATGTTCTTGTGTTTTATTGATGTTTATTTCTTACTAAATTTGTACTTACATTGTGTGTATATGTTCTGATAGATTATGTAATTAAGATTGTTATTACTGTTTCTTTTAGATTCTTCAGTCATGGGTCTGTCTTAAATTTGTATGAATAAGTTATGGTGCTTTGCAATTTTTTTTTGTTTTTTGGTAATTTTCTAGTAAAACACAAACACAAGTCATTATTAAATTTGTATATACTCATAGAAAACCTGAAGCTAATTTTAACAAAAGCTGTAAAGAATATTCCTTTCAAATACTACAATTATGTATTTAAAAACATTTAGGGAATCACATGCAAATAATTTATTTGAAAATCTTGTACTAAGTAGGCATACATAAATATTTGGTTGAAATGTTTTCTTTCCTTGCTGTTTCTTTTTGTGTGTGTGTGTGGTACTGAGGATTAAACAGGGGCATTTTGTCTCTGAGCTACACCAACAGCCCTATTTAATTTTTTGTTTTGGAACAGGGTTTTGCGAGGGTGCTGAGAGTCTAACTAATTTCTAAGGCTGTCTTCAAATCTGTGATCCTCCTTTCTCAGCCTCCCTAGTACTGGGAGTATAGGTGTGCACCACTACACCAGGCTTTTCCTTGCCTTTTTAATATAAAAAGCAAAAGCCTACAAAAATTAGTCAACCAACTGTACTTACAATTATTTATATGCCTACACTACTTTGCACCAATGCATTACAATAATATATAGACTAAAGTAGACATGAAAAAGGAATGAGGTGCAGTTTAAATAAATATTATGTCAACAAAAAATTGTTTTGGAGTTCTCCTTTTTTATTTTTTACAGTTTTTTAAAATATGTTTTTATTGGTGTATTATCATCTCATATCAATATAAATCATGTTAACATTGACATACATACACAGCACTCAACAAAATTTTTATTAATAAGATGCATCTATTTTGTTCTCATGTAAAGTGTTATAATAATATTTGGTAATAAATATCTTATTTAATTTTTTCTAAAAATATTATGATATAGTAATTCAAATATTTTATTATAAGTTTTCACTAAAGTGAAAGATCAGTGACAAAAATATGAAAAAGTCAATACACTTCAAAAAAAAGAAAAACAACAACACTGCTCATAACGTTTCATGTTTTAAGAAAATAAAGCTATAATGGAAATTACTAAATACCTTCAACTGGATGATAATAGAACTACTGGGAATGAAAACTCATTCAACTACTACAAACATAATTCTGAAATTGATTCAGTAAAGGACAAACAATGGGAAAAAAAAGAAACCAGAAGTAGATCCATAACCATGGCTACTAGATACATAATAGAAACATCATTATATATCTGTGGAGAAGGATAGATTGGTCAATAAATGGTACTCATACAGCTGATTTTCCATTTGAAAAGAAATAAAAATGGACTTTCACCTTATATCATACACAGTAAATCCAGAAGTAAAAGAAGACAATGTGAAAAGCATAATGTTTATCTTTAGGAGAAACATACAATTATGATATTTATATATCTTTATCATAATTCTTATTGAGATATATATTCTTGCATAAAGTGTTTGTTGTATAAAGAACATATAAAAGCTGAGTGTGGTGGCACATGCCTGTAATCCCAGTACTTAGGAAACTATGGCAGAAGGATTGTCAGTATGAGGACAGCCTCGACGACTTAGCAAGACTTTCTTTCAAAATAAAGAATAAAGAGGGCTGAGGATATTTCTTGGAGGTAGACTGCCCTTGAATTCAATCACTAGTACCAAAAACAGAATATATGAAATATTTCTGTAACTCAATAAAAAAATAGACAGGCAACCTAAAATGAAAGTGAGTAAACAAAATGAACAAACAATTCATAAAAGGGTAGTAAAATGTTTTAATAAATATGTGAAAATATATTAAATTTTACAACAGAGAAATCCATATGAAAGTACTATGAACCATTTTACACTAATAATAATGGCTAAGGTAAATATTTGGACTATAACAACTTATAAGGAAACAAGAAGCTTATACACTGTAATATCTTGTTATTTTAAAGGAGTATGCATAATAATTCTAATAATTCCACTAGCAGATTTACTCTAGGGCAGTGGTTAGACTACTCTGGCCCAAGGGCCCAATCCTATTAGCTGTCTATTTTTGTAAATAAAGTTTTATTGGAACATAGTGAGGCTCATTTACTTATGCACTGTTTATGGTTGCTTTCAGACTATAATAGCAGAGTTAAGTAACTGTGATACTGACCATAAGGCCTACAAATCCTAAAATGTGTACTAACTGTCCCTTTTGGTAAAAGTTTGCTGATCTCTGATTTTGAGTAATTTTTATACCTTTTACTGAAATTGAGTATTCACAGCAATATTACTTGTGACAGTGGCAATCTGGAAATAGAGAAAATATTTTAAAACAGAAAAAAAGATGAGTATATTGTCATAGTCTTCTAAGGCATTGCTATATAGCGGTGAAAATGAAGCAAAGTGCACGCTACATTGCCATGAGCAAACCTCAACAAATCACTGGAAAACACAACTGTCAGAAAAAGAGACACACTGTGATATTGTTTATATAAAATTTTAATGCATGACACGCTATATTTACTTATGTAGTAAATTTGTAAGTATCCCTATGGGAATGATAAACACCAAAGTCAAGGTAATTCTTTCCTCAGGGACTAGGGAATGTAATCAAGGAGTAATACACAGAGGAGGGAGGGCTCCAAAAATCTTCATGATGATATTTCTGCTAGCTGATGGTTACAAGCTCTGTGTAATATTCTTTATGCTTTCTTTTATATTGGTGGAAACAAAAGAAAATAAAACATAAATAAAAGTCAGGGTTCCTTTTTTTACAGATTTTGCAAGCTACTTGTGAGGCAGAAGAGCAAATGTAATTGCAATGGAAATGATCTTGCAGTTCTGGAGAGCTTTATAAAGATGCAAAGAAAGCCAGGCTGGTGGCCCATGCCTATAGAGCCAGTACTGGGAGGTTGAGACAGGAGGATCGCAAGTTTGAGACCAGCCTCAACAACTTAAGGAAACTCTCAGCAATGTAGCAGGACCCTGTTTCAAAAAATAATAATAATAAAAATAAAGGCCTGGATTTTGAGATCAGAGGTAGAACATACACACACACACACACACACACACACACACACACACACACACACATGCAAAGAGAAGGGTGTGTGTGTGTGTGTGTGTGTGTGTGTGTGTGTGTGTGTTTCCTCAAGAGATGAAGGAACTCGGATGTGGTTGTAAGTAGAATCCTCAGCCCAGGCAGAAGGAGAACTTCCTTTATTTGAGGAATGATAAGGAGGGTGGATTGTTAAAAGTTGCCTAGAGTGTTATACACATTTGCCTGATGGAGTTGGAGAAAAAGATACTAATTCTGTTGAATAGAGTGGTAGGGCACCATGAGGAACCTGTCAGGGCTCAACGGTGAAGAGTACTCTTGAAAGAAAGTCTCAGAAAGGGATCACCAGAAATGTTTCTGTTTGTAAGCTTTAAGTAGCTTCTAATGATTGGACTCTAGGCATAATTGCCAAGTCCACAGCTTCTTAAACAGACAGAGATTACTCTAATTTTATAGCAAATTTGAATTTGAAATAAAAGAGGTTTTAAATTCCTTCAGTTTGCCTGTAAAAACAAATGCCAATTACAGTCAGTTGAAACTGGAACTTGAGGGACTATTGCTGGAAAAAAATGAAATTACCAATGCCAATCTCAATGACATGTACTGGGAAGAGGGAGGAAGGTGATAGAATACAAAGAGAGTTGCACCAAATGGCATCTGCATGTATATTTCTATCACTCTATACCTCAGCATGATGTATAATTACAAAACACCAATAAAATTATATATAAAAATTCTTATCATACTGCAAAGATTTTTTAGGGGGGTGTGGTACTGAGGATTGAACCCATTCTACCTTTGAGCTATACCTCCAACCCTATTTTATTTTTTTTGTTTTGAAATAGGGTCTCACTGAGTTGCTGAAGGTCTTGCTAATTTGCTGAGAGTAGACTCTATCCTTCATTCTTCCTGTCTCATTCTCCCAAGTACTGGCATCAAAGATGTGTGCCAGCATGCATGACAAAAACTCACCTTTCAGTTAACTTTTTTCTTTTTTGAGTTCCGTTTAGATAGAATAAACATTCAAAAAGTAAATAACTAGGCCATAGAGAGCAAGGGTGTGTTGGACCATGGAATATTCTCTTAAACATGAGGGGCCCAGCCCAGAGCGCCTGTTCATCTCCTGCGCACTGTGGTTGATAATTCTTATTACCATCACCCATTCAAATTTTGATGGATCCTTGGGAATAATCCACTTGACTCAAATTTGTAAAAATGACATGATGTTTTCATAACATGACCCTTTTAATCTGTCTTTTCCAAAAAAATAATTTTAGTTTAGTGAAATTGCCAGTTGTAGAGGTGTTTCTTTTTAAACATATATGCCTATGTTTTTTTGCTCAAAGGATAGTTTTATAATTTTCCTCTCAGTGGTGCAATTGAACACTTCAATTATAATTTGTTTGCACAAACATACATTGAAAATAATTTCAACATTTAATAGGTTGTCAATATTAGTCACAGTTGTGAATTCTGTATCTCATCTAAAATGCAGACATTATCTTAAGAGACAAAAGGAGAAGAGAAAGTAATAGAAGGAAGAAGAAAGAAAGAAGAAATAGGAAAGTGGTTCAGTTAAAGTAAAGAATTAGAGAATGATAATAACATGATCACTAGGTGATATGTATGAATATTTTAAAGTTTATTTTGTTTCTTTATTTTTTGTGTGTGTGTATGTGGAAGGTATTCTGCCTCTGAGCCATATGCTCAGTCCTTTTTGTTTTGAAAGAGGTCTCATTAGGTTGCTGAGAATCTTGCTACTTGCTGAGCTTACTGAGGCTGTCCTACAATCCTCCTGTCTCAGCCTCCTAAGAACTGGAATTACAGATGTGCACCACTATGCCTGGCTAAACTTCATTTTAACATGAATAAATGTATTTGCAAATATTTGTACTTTGAGATCTAATAACTTGTTAAAGTACTTGTATTACAACTAATTTCATAAATAAACTTGATTGAAATTATCATTCCCTTAGCACATTCTTGTTAATATGATATTTCACCATATTTTTAGAATTAAAAAAGAGATAGGATATTCTACAGTTTCTCTGGCAACAGGAAAATGATGACTCACGAAATGACAATGTGCTTTAAACTTCTTTCTTTCTCTGTTTCTTTCTTTACCTTATGTGTTTCTTTATTTCTATTAGTTTTTGTTTGTTTGTTTGTTTGTTTGTTTTTACTACTGGAAAGTTTACCCACTCATTTTTTTCTTGAGATAATCTTCCTAAAACAATCCACTAAGACCTATTTCAAGTGTATGCCCTAAGAAGTTTTAAATCATAGGATATGGTAAAGCAGGTTAATGGGATCTTGTTCAATTGAACGAGGTCAGATACAGTCATATTTATTTTCTTTTCACAATAATATGTACCTGATTATGCAAGTACATATACTTTATTTCATTAAAGTGACATTTATTGATAAGGTAAAGAAATAATCATTATGATGTCAAATTTACTTCTCTCAGTATAGGTCCCTCTGTAAACTATTTAGATGATTATTTTTCTGGAATTTCATAGTGTTTTATTGTGTCCAAAACAGTTATTATTTTCAAAAAATGCCATTGTATATTTCAGGAATATACAATAGATGTTTTCTTCCGACAAAAATGGAAAGATGAGCGTTTAAAATTTAAAGGACCTATGAATATCCTTCGACTTAACAATTTAATGGCTAGCAAAATCTGGACCCCAGATACCTTCTTTCACAATGGCAAAAAGTCGGTAGCTCATAATATGACAATGCCAAATAAACTGCTTCGAATCCAGGATGATGGGACTCTGCTATACACAATGAGGTATGTTTTAGGTTTGATACGTTGCATCAAAATCCGTACATTAAACAACCAGCCAGTATAGTTGTTGGAATATTAGCACAATATTGACTAGCCCTATGGGAATCTCAAATATTATAGTCATAGTATTTAAGTTGTATCTTCTTTAGACTGGGGATGTAGCTCAGTGGTAGAGTGCTTACCTAGGCCTGAGTTCAATCCATAGTATTGAAAAAAAATCTTCTTTTCTTTTAAGGAAAAAATGTGTTTTTTTTTTTTTTACAGGTTATTAAAGTAAGCATAATATGCCTTGTAAATGCTTGGATATGTAAAATAGTATTTATGTATTTGATTTTCATCTCAGCATTTTAAAACTTAAGATATGCCTTAGTTATTAAGAACTGATATTTTTGGCTAATTATTCTTCACACTGCATTTTAATTAAGTGCAGTTTTAATACCATGACTTGAATTTTGTTTATGCCAGCATGTAATTTCACTTTTCTTATTCTATTAGCAATCCCTTCAAAACTTAAGTGTTTTTAAACAAGCTTTTACTTAGTTTAATAGTTTGACCCCCCCCTTATAAAGTTACTATACAGAAAAAAATGCAGTTTTTTAATTAAGGTTTATAATATAATTGGAAACCATAATTGTATATATTAGATTGAACCATATGAATTTACCATTTTAGTCAAAAAGTATTATATAGCATTCATTTCATGTAGTGTAGCATTTAACAAAATTAATCAAAAGAAATAGGGCTGTTGATCCTAACAGCTATTCCATTTTATCTATTCTTATGAATTAACATTTGAAAATAAGTTGCTGATATTATATAGGAAAGAAAATATCATAAATCTAGTAAAATGACATAGAATTCAAACTTACTTTATAATTAAGGATTTAAAACATGGATAACTGTCATTAGTATTGTCTATACACAGGTATTGTATTTCATGCATTTGATATGTTATCATTTCATATAAAAAGTAAGTGTGAGTTTTCAGTTATGAAAGTTAATTAAGAAGGGGCAATAAAACAGCCCTGTGTTATTTCTAATCTTTAAAGAAAACACTCTTGAGGACTCATTGCTAGTTGATCATTACCTAAAATAGAAATGTTTGCTATTATTCTTCCTCCCTCTCTGAATCTTGCATTACATTCAGATGCAGCATTCTAGGATGTTCTGCTTTGAGCATTCATATAGATTAAGGCAATGATTAGAAATTTGGGATTTAAGCAAAATAGAAGCGTGGAACATATGAAACTTTAGAAGCTGTTGAATGGGGTTCTACTTAAATGCTTTCTTAGAAGTATGCAAATCATGTATAAATCATTGACTACAATTACTCTGCTCAATTAGGACAGATTATTCTGAGTTTCATTTAGTACCTGGTTCATCCAGTTATATGTATGTGAAATGGAATAATTGGAAGCTTTCTTTATAACAAATTTTCTATAATTATTCTTTATTATGATCTTTATTTAGATACAGGAGAAATACTTAACATTTATAATCTGTATCTATAATTTAGTCTCAACAAGATATTTCTAGGAGATAGATATCTCTATACATTAATATCTATAGAGTTTTATCTATGTACCTATGTATAGCATATTATATTCGTAGTTGAGATATTTTTGAAAGGAGTTTCTCTGATCCAATTTTGAATTCTTATATAAACTTTATTGTATGGTTGTTTAATAGATGATGGAGAAATGATGTATTTTTCATAATAGTTTTAAATATTTTTCCTTGAAGATTCTAAATATTAATAGTGAGGGTAACAGAAAAACAGCCCTTCAAAATTGCATATATAATATTTTTACTTCTTTACAGGATGTAAAATAGCTACATGAAGTATTTAATAAGGAACTTTATTTTTGTGTTCAAATTTTTGTATAGACCAGTTTCTTCTGAGGGATCTCCTAAATGTGAAAGAACAAAAATTTATTTAAATCTGAACTAGCCTAATAGGGTTCTGTAAAGAAAGCAGTACCTTATTGTTAATTCCATTGACAACAGTGACTGTTCACATGATTTTTCTTGACTTGTCAATTTACTTAAACAAACAGTGGAATTTTGACTTTTAGGCTGACAGTTCAAGCTGAATGTCCAATGCACTTGGAGGATTTTCCAATGGATGCTCATTCATGTCCTCTGAAATTTGGCAGCTGTAAGTACAAGAGTGATCATGTATGTGTGGGTTAATGATATCAGATTCAGTCAGCAGTGCTGCTCTGTGTATAGTTTATTCTTGTATCTTAGGATGGTTAAAAGGCATGCTGATTGCCCTCAAGGAACCAATTGGCTAGCCCTGTGGTACTCTCTAACATTGTAATTATGGTGTTCAAATTATTACTTCTTTTACAACTACTGAAGAACTTTATGTGTGGATAAATATCTAAGTTGGTTCCATAATTTGGCTATCATAAATTGTACTGCAATAAACATGGGTATGCATGTTTCACTATAGTCTCTGGTTTAAATTAGCCAAATTATTATAGAACCAACCTAGGTGTTCATCAGCAAATGAGTGGATAAAAAAAGTCTTATATACCCAGTGGAATTTTACTCAACAAGAAAGAAGAAAAAACTATGTCGTTTTCAGGAAAATGGATGGACCTAGAAAATATTATGCTATGTGAGATCGCCAGTGTCAGAAACTCAAAGGTCCTGTGTTCCCTCTCATATGTGGAAACTAAAGAGAAAATAGGAAACCTAGGGAACTTCAGACAAAAAAAGGAGAGAAACCAGTAGAAGAGTGGGAGGTAATAGAAGGATGGAATTGGGGAGGGGAAACAGAAGGATTGAGGATGAAAACAGTTCAAATAATGCTATGTCCATATATAAAGGTATCTCTACCAATCTCTCTAACAAATAGAGATAGGGAGAAGGGGAAGTAGGGTGGGATATGGAGGGAAATGCACCAGGTTCTGTGTGCATGTACTTTGTATCACTTTGGACTCATTATGATGTATAATTATAATGTATCAATAAAAGTATAAAAAACCAGAAAATAGTAGTAGTACCTGTTTTAGTACATGTGTAAAACTAGACCAGGAATTCCTTTAACATGGGGACTACAATTTGCCTTCTTTTTCTAGTGCTGGAATATTTTTTGAAATGCAAACTGTATTTCGTTTACATTAGCTAAGAATGAATTGTAAAAGATAGGTTCAATTGTTTATTTGCTGTCAGCCTCTTGCAAAAGGCAGGCACAGAAATGGTGTCTGTATAATTGTCTTTCTACTGTCTAACTAACGCAAGAGATTTTTCTTAAAATAAATTTAAAGGAAGATGACGTCATTAGATTGTTACATGCACGGACCTTCTGTGTACATCAAGCATTTCACAAAAAGGCTCTGTGCTTTCGGCCATTCTTTAGGTCACTGAGTTATATCTTGTATGTCAAGCAGAAGCATGCACACTCCCAGAATAATGGAAAAAAGGGAAGGTTAAGCCATCCTCCCAGGCCCATAAGACCCTCCAGGCAGGTTCAGAATTAAATTCATGAGCACAGCTAAGCAGATCCCCTCTTGTGTGAGCATGCCCCTCTCCTGATCTTTTTAAAAACTGTGCTCTTTCTGACACCTCCATTTTTGTCCATTCTGGGAAGCTTTTTGCTTTTTTTTTTCTCTGCTGAATAGAATGGCAGTGCTCTCACCTGATTAAAAATATGTATGACTGAAGAACACTCACAGAGAGGATCCAGTGAAAGAAAAGGGAAAAATGATGGCTAATATGAATGCAAAGCCCTTTAATTATTTTGATGACCATCATTTTATGGATTGAGAAGTTCAGTCTTGTTTGTTCTGTACATCACTGCAAAAGGGGTCAGTTCTCCATTTTCTTGGAGAATCTCCTCTTTGTTTAACAACAAAAGCAGTCTCTATTGTCATGGAAACCATCACTACAATACTGGCATTTTTTCCAACATTATTTAAGAGAGTCAATCATGTTATACAATGTAAACATGATGAACTCAGTGCTGTGAAAACCACAGCAGATGTAGCAGAGAAAAACTGATTTGCATTGGGTAAGTGGCATTAAAGAGAAACTTGAAAAGCTTTTATACCCAAGAAAGAACTTACCTAGCAATAATATAAGAAGGGAAGGCATTTTTAGTGGGCAAGTGTCTTTATTATGACATCAAATAAAAATGATGTGATGTCTCAATAGTTAAAATAAAATAAATTTGCTTGAAAATATTTTATATAAAATTTAAAAGCCCATATGGTGCAGTTACAGAGTTGTAAAAAATTGCGTGCTTGAGGTTTTAGATTTCTGTATCCAGAAATAATTATGGTCAACAGGTAGAGTTTTTGTTAAGTATTCTCTGTTTAAGTAATTTTTTTTCATTTTTCTTTCTTCCTTTTTATATTCTGACACATGGAATAATCAGTTTGCATGTTCTTTTATCTTTGTCTATGATAGGCACTAAGTAATAGACCAATAAACTGAGTCAAACCCTAGCATGTGGGCACAGTGAAGTGTGGCAAAAACCTCCATGACTTTTTCTTCTAGTCAGTTATTACTCTTCCTTACAAGTCCTTCCCACCCTTAAAAATGATTGAATTTCTGGAACCCTACTCTTGTCTTCAAATAAAAGAAGCATCTTTTCTCTGTGATAACAATGTTAAATTCAGTCTTGTTTGTTAATTCCTATTGTCTCACATCTTTATAATTTTCCTTGTTTCACTTGATTTAAAACTTCCAGGATAGGCTGGGCATGGTGGCACATGTCTATAATCCCATAACCGCAATACTTGAGAGGTTGAGTCAGGGGGATTGCAGGTTCAAAGTCAGCCGCAGCAATTTAGTGAGGCCCTCTGCAACTTAGTGAGACCATGTTTTCAAATAAAAGTAAATAAATAAATAAGTAAAATAAAGCTAGGGGTGTAGCTGAGGTATAAAACCCCTGGGTTCAATCCTCAATAACACACACACACACACACACACACACGCATTACTAGATGGAAGTCTAGAATTATTCTATGTAACAACCCAAAAGACATTTTAAATTATCTTTTAGGATAAAAGTTAATGGAGAATAGTGATTTTTGTACTATTTTTCCCTTGGTTACCAAATACTGATAATTGGTCAGTACGTATCTGTCTAGTGTAGCATAGGGTTCAAACATGGATTGTTTAGCAAAATTAAATAAAATTAGTCAGTAACAGACTAATTTAGAGATGGAATTTATAGTGAATTTTGTAAAACAATTATTTTCTCTTTTTAGGCTTTTTT